>JANIJG010017173.1:0-43998 GCA_024611175.1 Megaceryle torquata
CCACATGGCAGGTAAGCAGCTTAGTGTTAACTGATACCAAGATGGGCTTTAAGTTTTTTAGATTAAAAAAAAAACCACAAACAAACAAAAAACCCCAACCTACACACAAAACCACAAAACCAAAGTAACACCAAACAAAACAACAAAATGTGACTAGATTCTTTTGTTTGCTTCCAAAACCCTGTCTTACCTGAAGAAGAAGGATTTGTCACCTGAATAAGTTCTGCTTCCAGACAATGTCCCTAGTCATAGTGCAGTAGGACTTTTAGGGACACCTCAGGTGTGTGTTCTTAACTCCTAGCAGCCCAGGTTTCTGCTAGTCAGGGAGTCCTTATCTGTTATAAAAACCTTACAAGGAGATGCAACTTCACT
Organism: Megaceryle torquata; assembly: GCA_024611175.1. Taxonomy (NCBI): domain Eukaryota; kingdom Metazoa; phylum Chordata; class Aves; order Coraciiformes; family Cerylidae; genus Megaceryle; species Megaceryle torquata. The sequence goes on from JANIJG010017173.1 coordinate 373, forward strand.
TTGCTTGTCCTTTCTTTCCACAAAACTTAAATAAGCTTTTTGACTACTGCTGCTTCTAATACTGACTTGTGGGTCTAAATTATGATCAGATCAAATAGGAGTCATTAAAATAATTGATACAACATACTGAAATAATAGATCCCTGTGCAAAAGATTTCTAGGTGGAGACTGACACTTCAGAAACAGAAAAAGGAAATGAGCATCAACTACCAAGTGAGAGGAAAAAAAGACAGTGAAGCAGGTCAGGTCTCCATTTCTTGTACTGGGCAGGCACTTACTACGAGGGTGCTGTTCACCTCTCTGGCTATAGGAGCGCTATACCTGACCTGGTGTTCATAGCCAGTGGAAGATGATTCCCCTTACAGGGTATCACGTAGATGAGTTAACAGGTGCTCCACCAGTGCCTGTTTTGAAGTGAGATGAAACAAGCTCCCTTAAAATGATCAACTAATACAGATACAGAGCATCTGCTGTGCCAAGAAGTATTCCCTTAAAACCAGCTGCAGCCAAAGTGCTTCTCCTTGACTAACATTTCTACCTGTGTGCTTCCTTGTGCATCAAAGCATTCATTGAGTTTGCAAATTGCTATCACTATCACATGGCATTTCCATTATAGGTATTAACCTGACTATGCAGAAGTTGTGGGGGCTTTATGATACTGGATCTGCACTATTTTTTTTTTGTATCTTCAGAAATGCATGTGAAGGTTATTATTTCTTCCCCTTTGCCTTAGCTTGCAATTCACATTTTCTCCAAACCCCACCCCCAATAACCTATTTGAATGCATGATGACGCTGGATACCAATACACTACAATAATAAAGACATTCACTGTGAAAGTCTTGTGTGCCTGAACTGGTAAACTCTCCTTCCCATGGAGTTAGGCCATGACAATCCACAGAACACATGCTCGCTGTGCCCCACTCACCACAGATCATTCACCACTGACCAGCATCTTGCAACAGCCATAATCCCACAGTCCAAGAGGCCACAAAAAATACAGTGTGTCCAGGCAGCATACTGGGAGAGACCACGGATGCTGTCAGTTTTTCTGCTTTCCAAAAAACCATGGATTTGCCATTTGAGATGTCCAGATAACCAGAAATAGATGCTATGATTTACATGTTATAGAAGAAAATAGAACAAACCAAACCAAAGCCAAAAGCTATGGAGAGTTATACTGGAGGGAAAACCTTCTTTCTTACCTACATTTGGTGATGTATGTAATTTTGAGGATGTCTGACAAGTAAACAAGTTAAACATATAGAGATGGTGTAAATATGCATAATTCCCTTCAAACATTTCCAAAGAATGTATGCATCTGTGTGATCTCCAGCATGGGCAGCCTAGACAGAGAGCAGAAAAGAAACTAAAGATCAAAAAGGTGTTTAAAGGAGAATTAAGGCAGTTGGTTCATAGAGACACTTGAAAAATGGAAGGATGAACTGAATAGCAAACAGCAGTTTTGGGAGAAATGCCTCTTGGTACGGGGTGGGGGGGATCCCAAAAAGAGGGGAAATAATCTCCTCTTGGGGGGGGATCCCAAAAAGAGGCAAAATAATAAAAAAGAAGGGCTCGGTGGCACTGGGGCAGTGGCAGGGAATGTTTTTCAGAGTATTTTTAAGTACCAAACTTAGCAGGCTCATTTCCAGAGGTTTCCTCTGCAGAAAATGGAGACAGGCTCCGCCAGGAAGCATATCAAAGCAGCAGTTTCTTTCTTTAGAGACCTTCTCCTTCAGTTAGAGAGGAAATGTAGAGAGCCAAGCTACATAACCAAAGTACCTACACCGTACAACGAAAACACATCTCAAAATAACACCAACTAGATCATGTTTAAAGAGATAGTTGGATAGCAGGTAGTGGAAAAAGGGAAAACAACAGGAATAAAATAAGGAAATTCAGAAAAGATCTACTCAGAAAAAAGAAAATATTGATCATTCTGGTGAACATTTGACAGCCCTTTCTCATACATTAACTGCAAGTAAGCAAACTAGTTGAATTGTAATTCTGTTGATGCAAAATTGAACACCTTAAATAAACAACAGAAGGTATGAGAATAAAGTTCAAGCATGTAACTTATTTATCCATTTGAGTTAAAGAAGTAGAATCTGTACTACAATTTTATTCACATACTAATTGTTCTCTGGAGCAAATAATTATGCATACCACATGTCACTGCATGGACAGTGCATAAATAAATTTTGAAATTTGTTATTTTAAATAAAAGAGCAGAATTTTCCAGCAAATACATTGTAGGCTGCAAATCATTCTGGTTTAAATGTTCAGTATTCAAGGCTAAGTACTTCTTTCAATCCTGAGGCACTCACTATTGATTTTAAAAGGTGTGTTGTTATTAGGGGGTTACACAATCTGAAGATTTGTTCTCAAGACCATTAAGCACTCATGTGTAAATTATTTCACTTGCAAATTGCATTCATTTGAATTTCTGTGGAATGAAAAAAATCGGAAAAAAAAATCAACTGAGGAGATTTCCTTCAAAATGTCAATATAATCATGATTTATTTCTGGGACTTTTATGTATCTCTCTGGCTCTTTTCCTCCTATTGATCTCTTTCTTTGGAAGTTACTCCTTCTCTGTGTCCCAAACAAAATAAGCACGAGAGGACAAGTGCTTCAAGCAAACAAGCTGTTACCACGAAATACTTCCCATGATTAGGTTCTGAAGCAAAGACCTTTTGCAAACCTGCATCACTTCAAATTTAAAATTTGCATAGAATGACGATTGGAAATGCTACAGGCATAGAATTGGGAAACTATTCTCCTTCATATATTTCAGTTGTTATGTTTATGGTGGTGTTTTAAGGCATAAGACACTTGCAAAATGCATCACATTCTTGCTCACAAACAACACATGCTCTGTGCAAGAAGGGCTTCTAAATGTACCATTCTGTGCTTTGGACACTGTAAATCTAGCTAGCTGGAAAGAAGTTTCTAAAAGTATGCTTGGAAATGTATTCTAGTGATACTCTTGGCAATAAAGAGATGACAACTGCAAAACATCTCTGTACAAGAAAATCCAATCACTCAAATGACAGCTGCCACATGACTATTTCTAAAGAACTCATCTAAATTTCACAACAAATATTGATGATGATACTGCTCTTCTGAATACACTTGCATGGTCATTCTGTCATGTCCAAACACTATTAACAGAGGGTTACAAATAATAATAATAAAAAATAATTAAACAAACAGCTAAAAACATCACAAAATGACACGGTGGAAGTTATCTCTAAGGTAGCATTAAACCAGGAGAAGAAAAGTCCATGATGATGGTAGTCAGGTAACTAGCTATACTAAGCCCAGCAATTGAGAACAGCAGCGTGTAGACAAGCACACCGAGGAGAGATTAGGGTGAAGCCAAATACTAACTGATCCTCAGAAATATAAAAAACCAGCAGCAATGAAATTCCATTACACCAGAATCCAAAAAGGCTTTTCAAGGTGAGAAGTGATGCTGTTCAGGAAGCAGTTGAGGTTTTATTAATTTTGCTGGAATCAAAATCTTCCAGAAGTAAAAGAAGTGCAATTTTTGAGATGAAGCATTGCATTGTGAGAAAAATCACACTAATTAATTAGGATTCAATGATTAATTTGGGTATATTATTACTAATAATGAGCAAAATTAAATTTAACAGGTAGACCCATGAACAGAGGAATAAATGGAACCTTGATCCCCATAGCTCTGTGTCTTTGGTTGGCTTGTGCATTTAAGAGGATGAGAAGCTACGTCTGCAGCTGGGTATTTTTAACGTCTTTCATATGGCTTCACTGTTATCTAGCAGAGGTTCAGCTCATGCTGAAATTTTCCTTTCAACAAGAATATTTATGGGATCCCTTTGGTTTTGCCTGTCTGCTTTCACAGAAGTAGAAACTGGTAGCACCTTAATATCTCTGAGGCTTCTACCCCTCTGTAAATTTGGTCCTGGAATTCAGTGGTTATTGGATAGAGGGGGAAACACCTTCCACATGCATACATGTATGTGGAAGCATGATCCAATGCCCCTAATTTCCTAAGCAAATTATCCAAACAAAAATAAACAGAGCTCTTGAAAATGACAAATCATAACACTCTTCCCAGAAAAGGCCAAACTGAGTACAACCGAGTCCCAGCGTAAGCAGAAGAGAGCTCAGACTTCTGAACCCAGACCTGGCACTACACAGGAGTACCAATGAGCGTGGACTGCTCTTCATCTGCAAACTCAGCTCAGCTGGTGTAGATACAGCTGAGCTCCATGCAGTATGTAACTGCATACTTAAGCAAGGAACCACTGGAAGCCGAGGGCTTCCAGGCTGATGCAACAAATTGCAAAGGGTCTTGCAGCACTGCCAAGCAGTGTCATTGAGCCTCCAGTGGTCTTCTACCTCACTTCCAGTTGCTTTTGCCCATGCCCACATTTGCCTACAAGCAGGAGAACCCCTTGAAATATATTTCCACAACTTATTCAGAGCGGTGGGCAGCACCTCTCCAAGTGCAGTGCTTGATATATTTATCACCTACCTATAGAGGGAAATCCATCTCATGGATCTCCCAATGTTGTGGCCTAGCCACATGAAAATGAGCAGGGTGGGGCTGTCCTTCCAAGCAATACGCCTGTTTCAGTAACACCTCACAGAGGTGCCCAATAATGGAAATGAGCCTCTAATACCAATCCAAGTAAGGAACTGTTTAGACCTCACAGGGTATTCTGGGGTTGTTTAGGCAGATTCATGACCTTTTTAACTTGAGGGTGCTGGAGACATGTGAATTTTACATTTCCTGTTATTAAACACCAAATCCCACTGATGCCAGTGGATCTCACAAGAATACAGGCACAGAGCCAGTGAGATGAGGGAACACGTAAGTCATGATGGGACAAGGTGCTACAAGCAAACAGTGAAATAAGCTCTCTGAGTTTGGAAGATATTTAAATATCTGTTGCAGAAATGAGGAAAAGGTGACCACCCACATTTCTGTCTCTTTCACACAGCACAAGCCTACCATGTTCCATGGACCTAACTTGATTTTTTATGTGAAAAATTCAGAAGAAAAAACATCTATCCTTGTTCTCCAGTTCCACTTACTGTGATTGAGGACATGGGCATCGTACAGATTTGCTTCTGGTTCCTAAGAAAGAAACATTGGAATGGGAGGATCCCGCCTTTCTTGCTATATCAGTCATGATGACATTTGAAAGACAGTTTGCTTAACACTCCTGTAAAAAAGAATCAAAGATGCCAGATGCCATATGAAACCAGTGACATGCATTTCCTCATAGCTGCTTGTGTTTCAGTTAAGAAACATGATTTGTTTTCCAGTGCATGTTATCACTTGCTGTGTTTACATTAATGTCAAAAATGACAGAAAAGCAGAATCAAAACTCTATTAATCCCATGTAGTTAATACTTTAAATGCATGATTCTGTTTGAATGATTTGAGCAACATAATACCTGAGAGAATGCAAACAAGTGACACCAAGCAGGAACCTCTGAGCAGCACAAGCTGTCTGAGCAGGAAGGAGGCTGCTTATGTCCTTCCTATGACAAAGTGACTCATATTTTTTTACTGGACATCACCAATTCATTGCACTGTGTATGAAGATACTGGTTTTAACTGAAGGTTTTCTGGGAGGGTTTCTCAGCTTTTATGTGGCCCAAAGCCAGTAGCAAATTATGGTAACCACCTCAGATAATCAATAGCCTAACTGGCAGAGGTACAGAATAAGTTTCTTTCTTGCTCTTCCTCAGCAGGACATCTGGAAGCTGTTACTCATTGTATAAGTAATTAAAGAGTAATTGTGCCAGAGAGACTAACACCCTGTGGTAAGATTAGGACATGCCGCTTGCACCACAGTGGCCAGCTTCTGTATATTCGGGTACAATTATGCTCCCAGACTTGCAACCGGAGGTCAGGCATGATTTCACAGCTCAATTTAATAACCCTGCCAGACTGGACTTCCCCCTGCACCCTCTCCTTCCAACATGCCTTCAGAAATACCTTCAAATGGCCTGCCAAATCCAGAGCTCCCATACAGATAAAAGTGCTTTGTGAGCTGGGGTTGGCTATTTGGTGCCTGGTCAATCATTTCTGTCTAAGGATACAGAAGTCTGATGAAAACTGAGTCTCAAATTTGTCAGATGCAAGCAGGTCAGAGCGCCTTGTGCTGAACTTGCATCCAAGACCACTTCCAGCAATTCCAGCTGTGGATAAGAGCCGGGACAGGCTGGACAGGAAAGTGACTTACCTGCCATGAAGGAAAACTGAGAAATTTTTAATCCTCAAGCTGGTGCTGATTTATACTAGGAAATAACCTCCAGCACTGCACTTTGCCAATGCACAGTCCAAGCCAGAAAGCCACCATGCCAAGATACTGAGCCCTGCTGCAAGGTGTGCTGTGTGCAGCTGTGTGGATTTCAGGCCCATGTTAGTCAGCTTTGGCATCCTACATCTTAATCCCCCATCTGGGGTTGCTAACATATGGCAAAGTGGCCAAATGTAGCATTTGCTGTGTTACTCTTGTACACACTGCTATCTGTAGAAACAGGCACATCTCGACCATGGCCTTGACATCCATTGGGTGTTTCTTCTGCATTCCCTTGGGGGTAAGATATGTGAAGCTCCATTTGTGACATTCCTGTGGACTTTTGAACCTGTGATTAGTTGAAAAGGGTAAGAAAAACTTCCACGAGTGCAGTGCGGGTACTGAGGCTTCCCTGTCACATAACCACAGTGTTCAGCAACTCACCTTGGCAAATCTGCTGATATCTGACTGGGTGAGTTATCGTTCAGATTGCTCAACCCCCAGACACGTACGTATTAAACCGTATTTTCACCTTCTTCATTTGGGGAGCTGGTGGCACATGCTAATGAAGAAGGGTAAGAAACATCATCCTGGGCAACTGTCCCGTGCATTGCCTTCCCTCCGAAAACCCCGAACCGCAACCCCACTTTGAGGTGTAACCCCTTCAGGCGGGGCTCTGCATTGGGACCATCCCAGAGGCCCTGAGGCGCGGGGCGGGCGGCGATGGCCCGGGATGGCCCGGCCGGGGCCGCGCCGCGAAGATCACCGCCCCTTCCCACTCCGTGGGGGCGCTCACTGACGCGGGGAGGAGCGGGCACCGGCACCGTATAAGGCCCGCCCGCCGTCCCGGCTCCGGCACTCGCACTGCCGTTCCCGGTGCAGCCCGCGCCCGCCTCCCGGAGATACACGGGCAGAGACCTGTGCGGGGCGCTCCGCACCGCACCTGCCCCGGCGGATCGCATCTCATCGCATCGCTCCTCACCGCTCTACGTCTGCCCCGGCGAGGGGTACCGCTCCGCACCGCACCTGCCCCGGCGGGGCGCACCGGACTGCGGCACCCCAGCGGGGTCCCATCCCCGTCCTCCTGCGCCGGCTGCCCTGTGCCGGCCCTGCGGGGGCAGCAGCTGCCCCCTGATTTTGGGGCAGAACCTTGCTCCGAGAGCGCGTCTCTCAGATAGCATGGGGCGCTTCACTGTCTGGGACTATGTGGTCTTTGCGGCCATGCTGCTGGTCTCGGCTGTCATCGGGGTCTACTATGCCTGCGTGGGAGGTGGGCAGAAGACATCTAAAGACTTCCTCATGGGAGGCCGCAGCATGAGCGCTGTCCCGGTCGCACTGTCCCTCACTGCCAGCTTCATGTCAGCTGTCACTGTGCTGGGCACTCCTGCTGAGATCTACCGCTATGGTGCCATCTTCTGCATCTTTGCCATCACCTATGGCCTGGTGGTGCTGTGCAGTGCCGAGATCTTCCTGCCTGTCTTCTACAAGCTGGGAATTACCAGCACCTATGAGGTAAGGTGGAATGGAAGGAGCCTTCCCCAGCCTTCAGGGAGCTGGGGGCTTCTCATGCCTGCTTTATACAGGTCTTCTGTCAGTCTCCTCCCTCAAATCCTCCTGCACTCTCTGCGGCCCCATCTCTCCACACTCTCAAGGGCAGGCTGTGACTTGCTCTGACCCCAAGTCTGCCCACACTACCTCCATAGAGAGGAGGTGCTCAGTCCTACTGTCTTGGCTCAGCTGTGCATTATGTCAGATCTGTTTTCTCACTCCAGATACTCAGTTCAGCAGGTGGATTAAACCTCATTCAGCTGGATTGGTTAATGATATGTAATTTATGTGCCAAGAGATGAATATGAGAGCATCTAGCATAGGAACCAGAGTTCTCACATCATGCACCCTCCAGATAGGTTTCTAAGCAGAGGTGCAGCCACAACAGTCCCCTTCTGCTGCCCTGTGTGCTGTTACTAGAGTCTCTGGGGAGAGAAACACCCTTTCCACTTGAAGCTGTTTGGACTGGTGAATGTCTTCATCGTGCTTATACAGGGAGATCAGCAAGTGCTCTGTCTTCAAGAATTTTCTTCCAACAAAACATGGCTGAGCTGGTCTTCAGTTCCATGTGTAAGTTAAAGGTATAGCTAGCAGTGCAAAGACATCCAGGTTGATGGGACAATCACAAGTTGAGTACGACTGTTTTGGGGTGAGGAAGCATCTGCTCAGGATATTCTGATTTAGAAGGTCTGTGCTACCTGCTTATCTTCCTGCATGGAGATAGTTCCTACCTGCAGATTTGAGATCTGAGGCCAATTGCTCTTTTCACAAAGGACATTGGGAAAAGGGCATCAGTGCAGATGAAAGTCCTTGGCTAGCTTCTTCGGTCTTTAGCATTTTATTACACTGAACAGCAGTGTTGCAGCACTGGAGGCTGAAAACAAGGTTTCTATTGGTAGGTTTAGATAAGAATTCACCAACAGAAATCTCTGGTGTTTTCCAGTGTGTTTTAAACTACTAATCTTTGGACTGCCAGTTACAATGATTCTTAAAATAGAGCTATTTTAAATAAAGACTTATAATTATGACTGGAAGCTCACTGATAATCTTGGGGTTAAATCTGAGTAATGCACCTATAAAAGATATATCTTCTATTTGTGGACAGAGTTCAGAGATTAAACAACTTCTCCTGTCCGTCCAGGGGTTCAGCACTGCTTCCTTGTGTGGACATGTTCACAGGTCACATTTTAAATGCTCAATTCACAGGTAAACACTTTGAGATACTTCAGTGTTTGCCTGTGTTGACTGAAAAGGTTGTCAGGTAAAGGAGATCCTTTTTGCACCACCACACACTCTGGAGGTTGTGTTGTCCCAGGCTAGATAGAAGAGTGAGAACTGTTTTGCAAAAGGCTAGATTTCCACTTACTGCTAGAACATGGTGAGCTGCTTTAGGCAGTGCAGAAGATGAGGACACCATGGGAGGAAGACACTGACCACCGCAAACCTCTTGACCACTCTCACAGCATTTCAGATGGATGCACATAATGCCAGAGTTTCCAAACCAGCTAAGGCTTGGGAATAGCCATGCTGTTTTCTTTTTCTCTCTGATTTCACAATGAGTGGGCTCTGTTTTTTGCTGGTACAACATTGTGAACTTTTAGGTACTCGTGTGTGGAGTTGTGAGTTGAACTCGATGATTCTCATGGGTCCCTTTCAACTCAGAATACTCAGTGGTTCTGTGGTAATATGTGCTGGTCTTTTCCAGGTGACGGTGTACAACTCCTTGTCTATTGAGTGCCTTGAGGCAGTTGGGTAGCACCAATTTTCATCCTGCAGACTCCATTGTATACCGACTAGCTTATGTCTACTTCACTTGCCCATGTGTTATTACCCAGGGGTGAGGTCTGTAAAGAAATATCAGATCAAGTTGAAAGAGATATCAATCGAGGTGACTCTGGAAGATTTGGCCGTCATGAAAATATAACAACACTATGTCCTTTCTGTATTGCTCATCACTCTAGTTCTATCAATAGTGCCAAGTTTTGAGATAAACATTTGTTTTTTTCTTCTCTTTTGCAGTATTTAGAGCTTCGATTTAATAAATACCTACGCCTCTGTGGAACGGTCCTCTTCATTATACAAACGGCAAGTAAACCTCAAAGCTGTCCAGTGGTCCTTGTAACCACCAGGATTCTTTAGCTCAGTGTAACTGATCGTTTTCTCTGAAAGGCTGATGAGCTTACCACAGTGTAAGGGTGTCTGGGAGTGGGAGAAACAAAGCTCTTTCTGGTCCAAAGAAATGAAGTGGGGAGCAGATGCAGGGTTACCTGCCTCTTGGGTCTCTGTGTGCATTGTTGAGCACCAGAGCAGTCCCTTGGCATCAGTTCTATGCCAAGAGAAGAGCAACCCTTCACTGAAGGGTCGCAGTTGGTCACCTGCTGTCTGGAGAAACCCACAATGGGTTCAAAATGTAAACCAATTATCTACAGCAGCAGTTTTTGTCCTCTGGTGCTGGGATTCTGACTAATTCTCAAGAGTCTGTGAAAGGTGACAAAACAAGCTGTCAGGAGCTATCATTTACTGCACAAGGGTTTGCATCACCACTACTGGAAAAAAGCTGGGTGTCTGAAAACTGAGAAGTAGAAAGTTACTGCCTTGGGGAATGTTAAACTAAAGCAGTCCCTGAAATTACTGTTGGTGCTGTTAGCTGTATCCAGCCCATTTGGGGAGTCAGTATGAGATGACAGCTTTTAAGTGTACACTGAGTGTGTGCCAAATGCACCAGAAACAAAAATATATTCTTTTCACAATTTTGAAGTGGACTTTTGGGGGAATTCAAAGCAAGAATGAACATATAATCAGAAAGTTTTTCAAACTCCATGCTTGCTTTTTGTCCATTTTTGTATATTTAACTAGAAGTTACAGGGCAATCACACTTGCCCCAATAAGGTGGTCATCAATGCAATGCTAATTACTTATTTGAATGTTGCTGCTTAGCTGGCATTTATAGACACACAAACCCATAGGAAAAGTGGCGTACTAGCATGTGTGAATCCTGACACTGTTTCACCAGCAAATATGAAGACATCACAGTTGCTTACGTTGGAACAAGTCAAGCACAATCTTTGCTATAAAAGATCAGAAAAATAACTCTATACAACTGTGCTTAAGGAAGTTCACTAAAGATCCACGTCTTTCTGCTACATGTGAAAACTATATATGAAAACCTAGAGAGGACTCATGGCACCAAGAGAAACAAACGTGTGCGCACAGAAGTGGGGAATAGTTCATGAGGCAGGAATAACTATTTCCCCAATAGCCCTGCCATCCTTTCTGGCATGTGGTTGTAGCAGATGTGCAGCAAGAGGCCAGGGCAATCTGGTCATGCTGGCTGAAGCGGCAACTCTGTACTAATTTCCTCCCACAGCTGGATTACTGCTCAGTCCAGTTACCTCTTGGCTCTCTCCCCAGCATAGCCACTGGCCATGGGGCAGAGCTCCACCACAGGGACTGGATTTGACTTGTTCAAAAGCCACAGCAAGTAATCCAGTGGTTAACCATCCTGCTCCGGTTTGTCACCTGTGCCTAGGGCAGACTTCACACTTGCAGGAAGGGCAAAGGGTTCCCGAATACTCGATGATGTCTGATTCTGCAGCTTTTCCATGTCCAAGTCCCATCCCTGTAAATCTGGGTGTCAGAGTTCAGCCGTGGAAAGCTAATGCAAGTTAGCTCAGAACCTTACTGTGGTTTAGATCCTTTGATTCAAGACCACTGACCTTTACAGAAGTCATCTGCACGTTGCAAGCTGTATTCCTGTGAACCATGTCACAGCTGAACTTGTCCTAGTAGTACAAGGCAGTAATAACTGGTAAAAAAGCAGACAGGATTAAAAAATATACACAAAGACATTATAGAGGATATCAGCATATGAATCCTATTTTGTCCACAAAAGTGCAGTAGCTCCTTGATTTTTCTATCTCTTTACTGTATTAAGTGAAAATACAAATCTGCTGATAATCATGCATGGCTTCATCTTACAGGAGTGTAATTCTTTATAATGCTGTCCATAATGACTAACTAATGCTGTGGTTTTTGTTCTTACTCCCATGTGTTATAGTTGCATACTGAGGGGCATATTGATCCCGAGACAGAAAAGTAAATTCCTTGGTAAACCTTCTCAAGTTCCTTTTGTTCTTGTTTCTACCATATGACTGCAGTTTTAAAGCAATAAAATAAGGTAATTATAAAAGCCAGGAGAAGCTGAAGAGGGATTCGGTATTTAAGAGTTCCTGGTATCTGTTTTAAGAACACTAGGCTGTGAAACTGCAGTGCTGATTAGTCCAATACATTCATCTTCTAATCATTGTAATTATTTCTCAACAGTTATGAATTTTGGAAATATAGATTGCATAAATGCTTGAAAGGAATTAATCTCAGAAAGCTATCACCTTTCCAGGAATTACATTTATTTTGATCTTATATCCTTTTTCCCCTTCTAGACTTTATACACTGGTATTGTCATTTATGCTCCAGCTTTAGCACTAAATCAAGGTAAGATGAGTATATTGCAACTGTTCTTCTACTACATGTTTTTCTGCATATATTACTGGTATGCTTTTTTTTTTTTTTTTTTTTTTTGGTAATGCACATCTAAAAATACAGTTCAAGGCTTGACTGTGAAGTCTTCTAAGCTCTCTGTTGCTCCTGATGGGAACTCTGACAGAATGTCTACCATTTGCAGTCCTAGTCCCTTAATCCTTAGTCCCTGTCTGTAAGGAATTATAGAAGAGGCTCAAGTGGAAAACCCAATCTCACCTCTCATCCTTAGGTAATGGCTACATTCAGAAAAGTTAAGAAGACTTAAATAAATTTTGAAGGCAACACACATTTAAATCCCCTGGTTAAGTGCTCTTCTTTGAAAGAAGAGCAAGGGAAAAATTCTGTAAATACAGATTTGGACTACCTGGAACTGTTTAACTCAGCCTGTTGTTTTGACAGGTAAACCAAGTCAACAGCAAAGAGATCTTCAACTTAAGGTGTTTGTTGTGATATTTACGAAATTAAATATTTTGATGTTCTACTTCAAAATCACTCTTTGCTTTGAAAATGAACCACGTTTATTTTTAAAGGGGAAAGAAAAACTCTTTTATGTGGAGATAAATGAAAATTTTAATTTGACAATTAATTTGTCCACTTGGCAAGAAAAGCCAATAACAAAGTGCAAATAAAAATGAATCATTTTGGCTAGAATTAAAATCACAATTGTCAGGGTTTCTTTTTGGCTTGTTCATTGAACAAAAAGGAAGAAAAAACATAACACTGTCTACATTGGTCTCCTCTGGTATATAAGTCCCACAGGTTTGATGCCCTTGTTGTTTATATTTGCCCTGCAAATACATGCTAAACCAAGCTATGACCTAGCTAGCTCTTCATTAGAAGTGATGTTTTTCATTAGTTTTATTGCAGTGTTTCTCTTTAGCCTGACCTATCTGTTTGGGGAGCTCCCAAGTGCCCTGCCTGACAGCACATGAGCAAGCTACGATGCGGCAGTGACAGCCTGTATGTCAACCACAGCATAGGGTTTTCTGGTATAGACATAGTATTGTGTTTCTCTAAAAGCAAGAATAAAGCAAAGGCTTTTAGTCTGACACATTTCTTTCAGGACATGCTTGAACCACCTTGCATCCATGGAGCATCCTCATGGTGTTTACTTGCTTAAATCCCCGCCTAAGGACTCTGTGGGACTACCCAGGTACTTCAAGGAAGGACATGTATTTTAAAACCTTCCTGAGTTGGGGCTTACAAACACATTGGATGTGTTGTTTGGAAGCATTCACACTAAAGACAAATAGCTTCTTAGATCCTGAATTATATCTAATTTTTTAGCAGTTTCCAGTCCTGTAACAACTGTTTCATTTTTAGAACTGGTTGGGGTGAAGCCCCTGGTTTAGACACACAGGTTTTTCACTGACATTTTTAACTCCTACTTTTGCATTTAACTTATTTATCTTTTTTTTTTTCAGCAACCAAACTAAGGGTGAAAAAATGACCTTCTTCTCCCCAGTGCCTCATTCACATTGGTGCCATTTCCTTCTTTTTCAGTCACTGGCTTCGACTTGTGGGGTGCAGTGGTAGCTACCGGTGTGGTCTGCACTTTCTACTGCACACTGGTATGTGGGCCCTTTTTCTGAGAAAAATCTCTGCCTATCTCACCATTCACATCAAACATGGAATGTATAAAAGTAGCCTAATGGCTACTTACCCCATGGGAGTACATTTCACAGCATAGCTGTAGCCACAGGGCCATATTCACCCAGGGGCTCTGGATGCAAAGGTAGTCACTATGTGACTCAAACCTTTTCAGTTTTGATTCATTCAAACTTCTGTTGTTGCTGAAAGAGCATCACAAAGATAGATTTCCCTTTCTAAAAATCCTCTGGTGACTTTTCTTCTAATCTAGAAGGGTTTAACTGTGTAATTTGTCAAGCACCTGCTTACTGCAACTAGAATAGTCCTGTCTATTATTGAACAGAGACGCTGAAAATAGCAAGTGCCACGTGAACAGATTGGTTTTTAAATTGTTAATTGACCAAGTGTCTAGAAATTATTAAATGGAACCTCAGTGACAAATTTATTTGTATATATTGGCTTAAGTCATGTTTTTTTCTATTCATATGAATGGTATGCCTTCTGGAATTAGTGGAACTGTATATATATGTAAGATAGCACTGTCTGCTAATTTATCTTTTGATACAAACTTCTGAGTTAGGTTATGTGATGAAGGCAACACTGGATTAAACTACATGTATAGATAGCATAAATTCTAGTATCCTTCAAAAAAGGGCCAGGATGTCCTAAATAGGTTCCAGGATGCAATTCCTAAACACTCCAATACTGAATTGTTTCTATTAAAGAAGATTAAATTCATCTATTATGCATGATACAGATAGTAACATTTCTCTTAGTTGAATGTCAGTGCAGAGCAAATGTGCTGCTGCCCTGTTGTACCTGATATATGTTCTGTTCCTCATGCAGGGCGGTCTGAAGGCAGTGGTGTGGACAGATGTTTTCCAGGTTGGAATCATGGTCGCTGGGTTTTCATCTGTGATTATACGAGCTGTGGTGGTTCAGGAGGGAATTGGACGCATTGTAAATGATTCCTACTATGGAGGAAGATTAAACTTCTGGGAGTAAGTTTGTACTTGCAGATGATGTGCCTCTTTATTCCTACAAATAGAGCCCATGTGACTAGCTGTGAAATTAAATTGCTACTGAAGGAGGAGGGGAGGAGTTGTGACCTAATTTTTATATATTTTTAAACAAGCTTACCTAGACTGAGGGAGATTTTTTAAGTTTTACACCATGCAAAAATCTTGCCGTGAAAAGCCTTTTTACTTTGTCAGGTAGGTGTTTTAAGGATACATTTTGAATTCCACTGGAAGTGGTGAATAAGAGAGGACAGTTGTAATTACACTTACAATTTGCAAACAGCTGATTTGGCTTTTCAGCTACTGAACCAAAACAGCTGGGAAAATAATAGTTTTTGTCTACTCTGAAAAAGAGAAATGTTTTTCTTTTCCTTGAAATAAATATTAAAAGTAAAGAGTATTTTACACTCTGTTACTGTAACTAATCATAGCCTAAAAATGTCATTTTGCAAGGTCAAAAATATTCAGACAGCGTTGAATCAAAACCTACTTCAGATAAAAAAAAAGTTACTGTACTCCTGATGAATAAGTGATTGCTCTGAAAAACTTCACCCAGTGTTATTAGTGGAAGTTGTCCAAGTATTACCTTTTGTCCTTTTGTCTATAAGTTTACAGTATTAATCACATTGTTCTGTAAAATTCTTCACTGAGTTCTTCAGTAAATAATTAATCTGTGGATATTTTTTTTTCTTCTAGTGAACAGTCATTTTTTTTTTTTTTTCAATATCTGACTGATTTGCAGTGGTAATAATGCATTGCCTCTTCCCCCAGCCATAAAGTTCAGAGATGGAAAGAGAAAAGGAATAAAGGCATGTAATACTCGAAATAACATTACACTATTATAAGCATAATTTATTGCTAAATTAAGGTGTGATTTTAAGAAAATAATTATTTATGGCCATCTAAAATCTTTTATTCACTTAAGAGCTAAACCAGCAAAATGTTTTACAGAGGCTCTGGCCACAAATGCTGGGCATGCAAACACACCTTTATACTGGTGTGAGGCTGATGTCTCTCTAGATATGCAGGCATATTAAACTTTTTACTAGAACATCATTTCATCACAACAGCCAGAGGCATCATAACAGCTTTACTTACAACTGTGGTTTATAGGCAAATAAATCAGATAGACTCCACCTTTGGACAGATCAGAGTTTCACTGGATCATGATTTCATCTCTGAGTTTTAAGATTTGCTTTTCGTGATTTCTGTAAAGTTGCAGTATCTGAATGTTCAAAATCTGGTGAAATAAAGAGAGTTTGTATTAGAGCAAGTATGGGGAAAGTTTTTCTCCTAAGCATTAAGGTCTTCTCATAATGAGAAGACTTTCACATTCTGAATTTGTTTTCTCTTTTCCCTCTCATTGTAGCTTTAATCCCAATCCATTGCAAAGGCACACCTTCTGGACAATTATTATAGGTGGGACATTCACATGGACTGGCATATATGGGGTCAACCAGTCTCAAGTACAGCGATACATAGCATGCAAAAGCAGGTTCCATGCAAAAATGTAAGTCTGCCTCTAAGTTACTCAGTGTCTGAATTTCTCAGTGATTGTTCTTTATAATGGTGATTTGTTTTTTAAGGAATGGTTTTTGTTTCTGAAGGAATCTTTTTTGTCTATATAAAACCCATTTGTAAAGGGTAACAACTTTTGCTTTGTTTGGTAGGCCAGGTAGTAGACAGATTGGCACAAAAAATACTGGTATTTGCATTACAAATAATTGCTCTAGCATTGCATTTTGTGCCAAAATGTTTCCCTGTGCCAGTATTCTTGTATACACATAGCTGCATTAAGCTTATATGCAACCTAAAGACCAAATAATATAGTGCTTGTACTGAAGCCACATCAGGACAATGTTTTGAATTGCTACTCTACTAAACCTAAATCATTGTGTGGGAATTTTGCAGAAGCAAAGACTAAAGGATTTTTCCTTACCGATGAGTATAGGCATGAAAAAATGCAGAAATGTTTTATTGAGAGAGAAAATTGCTGAGTAATCATATATATATATATAATTTTTTTTTTAACAAATTCACTATGGAAACTGGCAGAGAGCTCTGCTTTCATTGAATGTAAACATTTCTAATCAGCCTTTGCTCTAGAATGGCATATGCTTACTAACTCTATTATCTTAACTTTATCTTTAGTATCATTCCAGTAGTTCACAACTTGGGATTTAAGAATTATTAGCAAGCTCACAAAATCTGTTTATAGGAGAAATATATAAATACATATCATACTATAGTCCTTGTAAATGCTATAATACAGTCACATAGAGAGAAGTTTTATGAAGGATTTCACTTGATAAAGTTAGCCAAATACCCACAAAAGCATACACAATTTAGAACTGAAATATTTTGGTTATGGCAATAAAGAAAATCTACTTTCTAGACATTTATGCTGCAGACAGGAATGAGCTGATGCTCATCTCCAGCCTATCATGCCACATCTCCAACACACCACGTGGTTTCTCCACAACCTCTGTCATGTGGCTGGGTTCCAGGTTCCTGGCACTGCAGGGACAGGAGGTGCATTCCACATGCTGCCTGGCATGACTGCATATAGGAAAACAGCTGCCTACATTGTACCAGATTTGTGTGCCAGTAAGACTCTTCTTCCCAGGCACCTGCACCTCTCAGGGCTGTGTTCCTCTTTCACATCCTACCTGCCTTCTTTGTAAGAAGGGACATCTCCAGGGTGTCCCAGAAGCAGAGTGTGGCCAAGGGGAATCTGACACCATGGCAGCTCTGGACAGATTTTCTGAGGTGTTGCAGCAGCTTTGACCAAGAGTGGAGGCTACCTGGTTCTGGAGGGGTTTGGATGGGGTTTATAGCTCATACTATATTAGTGGTGGCACAGCCTTAATCAGTAGAGTCCTCTCCTGCTGGCATGGGTGGTTGGACTCCATGGCATCTTGCTTGTGCCAGTATTTCCCCTGTAAGGAGAAATAATTTTGTATAATGGCTGCAGCTTGTCACAAGTATAAACACTGCCATTCTGTGGTGCCTATGTAGTTTAGGTTACCTGCACATCTTCTTCAGGCTTGATGAGGCACTGAGCAACCTGATCTAGTTGAGGATGTCCCTGCTTACTTCAGGGAGGTTGGATTACATGACCTTTGGAGGTCCCTTCTAACCAAGCGCATTCTATGATTCTTGCCATTTAACCTGTACATGGAAGTGTAAAATGTCATCACATCAAAGTAATAGATTTTTGTACCCCCATGACATTTACTGTAAGACTTTATAAGAAACAGCACAATAATAAATCAGAGATGAGAAAATAATTCACAGACCTCAACTTGCAGTTTTTGAGAAATCCTTTAACAGTGGCACGAGAGTAGGAATTTTCTCAGGCTTTGGGAAAGGATTTCACCTCATTCAAGAAACATACCAGTAGGCAGGAGCACATACTGCCATCCTCAAACAATAGTTAGGAAAATGGAACATAATACTCGTATATGAATGATAAAGGCACTTAGAGCAGGGAAGCTACACTTTCAGAAAAATATGAGCTACTAACAGATTTTTCTCTACTTCCCTTTCAAGGTCACCATCTGGCATGCTTCAGTGCTAAAATCTTACAGCCAGCCTGAAACAAACAACTGAAAATAAGCCTCACTCAGTCACAGTGCCTACTTCACCCAAACTCCACCCCATGTTACTCACCCAGATTTAACGGGCACACCTTCCTCCTATAGTGTTACAATTATTATACTCCAGTGCTTAGTCACAGGGTGTACCATGAGCTGGGATGTAAATTAGAAGAAAAAGACAGCTTTCTTTACACTGTCAAACACTGACGCAGTTTAAAACAAGAATTGCCAGATTCAGACAAACAATTTCCTTTGCTTCAATGTGTTTGTCTTGACCTCTAATCTTTCCTATAGTCTAATGCTGCTACTATGTCTGTTCAAATGAGTCAGGTAGATTTAACTCTTTGCTAATTTTTGTGCATGTGTTTCTGTGTGTGTGGATGCATGTCCCTCTATATCAAGCTGGTGGGCCTCCAAGCCTCTGAGTGCCTTATTTCAGGGTAGATTATGCCAGTGCATGAACAGATTCAATTAAATGACTGCAAGACATCCAACCAATAAGCAAGCATTTGTAAGAACAGGACAGAATTGTTACTAAATTATTCTAGAGAGAAAATTAAAGTGCTGCTGGTTCTGTGTTTAGACCATTCCTAAATGCAAATACAAAGCATAAATGTAGAGATTCCCCTACTATGTGTAAATTGACTTTTATTTATACAGATATTTTTTGAGAGTTTACATTCTGCTTGCCAATAATTTTGCTATGGTGACCACCCTAGGTGAGAAGAATTTTGTGAACCACAGAGAAATGTTTGAGAAGATGGATAGTTAGATGGAAGGGAAAATTCCTCACTGGATGAGAATAATTTGTTTTTCACTACCAATAAAAGGTGCCTGTTGTCTGTGGGAAAAGTAGCATTAATGCCTAATGAAAATGCATTTCTGCTCTTAGCATTAGCTGAAGCTCCTGTCATCATGTCAGAGGTCACTGGACCACACCAAGCTCCAAATTCTTTAGCAACTAAAGAGGAAGCCCTGGTGTCAGTTGCAACCTCCTGCTCTCTGAAAGTGGCAACTGTAGGTGGCTCCAGACCAGGTTCCAGGTCCCAGTGTCTCATTGATGCTTCCCATGGAGACTGTCCTGGGAGGAAATGGGGGATTTGTTGCTTAACAAGTCCAACTCCAGCATTGTGTAAGCACAGCACTGCAGCTCCAGAGGCGAAGGAGTGCTGGTGCTGACTAAAAGATGCCCCACACTTTGATCTGGGGCACCCCGCCTTACAAATCTGTGCGGGGTTTGTCTTTACCAAGGGGTGTGGCAAAGGGGGAAAGAGCATCTTCTTGCCAGCTGCCTGCAATGTAGAACTCACATACATGATGAAATGTGGGGATTGTTCCTGTATCTCTCCCATCATCTCCCAAGCAGACTTGGACAGGGGATGGGCACTCAGACCTACCACCAGAACCAGAAGCGTAATTTGTATATTTAAAAACATGATCTCACACCAGGTGAGATGCTGGGAGCTGTATCGTGGCTCCCTTTTCAGCAGGCAGCCACTCACCCGGAGGTCTCTGCTGTGCTGGTGCAGGCATTTCCTCACTTGGCCCCAGCAGGGTCTTGTGGGATGTCGAGCTCTAACATGATGTTTCTCTGCCTGTTGGTACAGGTCCCTCTACATCAACCTCGTGGGCCTCTGGGCAATACTGGCCTGTGCGACACTGTGTGGCTTGTCCCTCTACTCCATCTACAAGGACTGCGACCCATGGACGGCAAAGCAGGTGTCAGCACTTGACCAGGTAGGGCCCCACAATTCAGGGGAAGGTGGTGTGGGGGCACCTTTCCTCTGCAGCCATAACAACCAGGCAGGGGGGTTCAAGAGCCAGGGGGCTGGGAATAACAATATGCCTGCATCCCATATCAGTGTCTGTAACACTGAGGGATTAAGCTGAGACCATGGTGGGAGAGAATACCCCGAAGAAAGCAGCAGACCCATCCTCAGCACTGTTCAATCCCATTGTCCCCCAGCTGTCTCAGAGCTGCAGGACTCTCAGTGCCAAATAAGGAGGGTGGTAATGAAAGCAGCAATGTGGAGAGCGCTCAGTCCACCCACCTTTGCAGCTGTTTGGGTTTTTCACCCCAAACTGGCCTGAGTGTATCAGCACTGCAGTTCAGAAACAATGCTTCAGAGAGAAGTGAAGGAAGGAGGAACGGCTGAAAGAGCAGTGCCTGGGTGAATGACTGTTGGTCCTGGCAAGATGCTTTATATCACCCAACCTCTATGCCAAGGGAGGCAAAAGCCTTTTCAGATTAGGATCATATTCATGCCCAAAGCATACCTCTGGAAGAAGGCTACCAGCAAGCAGTTCTTCACCAGTGATGGTGTATTCATCCCTCCTTCAGAGGAGAGTTGGGCAATCAAACCATGTTGTACCATGCTGAAGAGAAACCGCCTTATAATTGACAGCAGCCTCTCCCTAAATAGACCATTGACCTGAGGAGCAAGAGGTCTGAGAGCCCATAGACTGACCAGAGTCAGGGCCCAAGGAAATGGTATGTGTTTATGCCTGGGATAATCACAGGCTCTGGATAATGCCCCAAAGACAATAGCTAAAAAGCCAGAAGAGCACAGGCAATGGAGTACCCGATGCAGGACCACCTGGTCTTTAAGGGTAGAATAAAATGAGATACAAAAGTCAAGGTGGAAATATGAAGGGAATTAAGTTGTTCCTGTCAGTGAAATTATTTTGGTTGAAACTGGAATGAAGAAACTAAAAAGGCCAACTTATCTGTGACAAAAATGATTGACAGGAAGAAAATCTTAGTATTTCTCTCTCCAGTACTCA
Source organism: Megaceryle torquata (assembly GCA_024611175.1). NCBI lineage: Eukaryota > Metazoa > Chordata > Aves > Coraciiformes > Cerylidae > Megaceryle > Megaceryle torquata. The sequence continues at coordinate 21,753 of JANIJG010017173.1, forward strand.
GATCTTGCAAAGGTCAACAAATGATACATGGTTTCCAATAAAGAAATTGTTCTCAGGTACTCTGAGGTTATTTGACTGTATCTAAAAACCTTTTTGTGGAGTCAACAGCAGACATAATCATCTACTGTGGTACCCAGACCCAACAGAGAGATGTACAGTACAGACTACGGGTTGCTCAGCACTAGCTTCCTATACCATCATCACTGGAAAGCAAGTCTGATGGCACAGCTATATGCTCACCACTGCTACGTAGTCTAAACAGACTTTGCTGTATCTCAAGTGTATGTTTTAGGATGGGTTTTCTCTATAGAAAACCAATAAATAGGTGGGACAATAAAAATTACAGCAGCTAGGCAGAATGCCAATGAAAAGACTAGAGAAAAATTGGGGCAAGATACTAATGTTTCTTAATCTTTGAATTTTTCAGCTAATGCCATACCTGGTGCTGGATATTCTCCATGATTTTCCAGGAGTGCCAGGGCTTTTTGTGGCTAGTGCCTACAGTGGGACATTAAGGTAATTTATTAATTTGGAACCTAATGTCTTTTTTTTTTTTAACTCTTTTTGTAAGCTCAAAAGTTGCATTTTTACTAAAATTTTTGCATTTAACTTCTTTGTCTAGTTAATTTTTGTTCTTAAAAAAAAAAAAAGCACTATAAGATCTTTGCTGATGCAGCTTAAAAATCCGGTTTCCATCAGTGGTATTCTGAGGTCCTAGGACTAAAAGCTCTTTAGAGTACCCTACTAGCAACATGAGGAAACAGATATCCACACAATGTACAGAACAAACAAATTCTCCTCTTTGTGCTTTTAGGAAAGAGCTTTCCCTCTGCTATAGGAATTAAAAAGTTTTATAAATCAATGGTTACACAAAATAGCTACAGTTTCTGGAAGTTTCCTACTGCTCATCTTTAGTTTTCCAGGTTTGAACCTGTATAACTTTAAGGACATCTCCCTTTCGACATCTCTGGTCTTTAGAGACTCATTTACAAAAGAATTCCTGGACTTCCATTTGTTTTGAATAAATCCCATGAAAACAACAATCACTATATATTTCTACCGAAGATGATGAATCAATCCCCTTCTGTCCCATAGTGGGGAGTATTTTGTTTAGCTTTCCAAGGAGCATCTTTTAGGAAACATCACCTTTCTTGAGGAAGGCTCTGAACAATAGTAAGCAGATAAATATGAGGAAATAAAAGAATGTGACCTCAAACCAATATTTTTTGCTGTTGTTCTGAGTACTTGTAGCCACACAGAGGGAATGGCCAGGAAATTTGTTTTTCACACACTGAGAAAAAGCTGGTGGCTTGAAGGATTAAAGTGCACGTAGACACAAGATCCTCTGAATGACTTTGTGCCTTTAAGAGTGCTGGTTTCTCTCACCCCATAGGGAGCCTGGAATAGTTCAGTTTGGACTAGATTCCTAAGTTTTAGATGACTGTAATTGGATTATCTGTATCCTCCTCTGAGGGTGCATTCAAAGTAATCAGTGATCTGCATATAGAAATTTCACTTACCCATTTATACACTGTGTAGATCATTTGTGAAGGTGTCACAAAAACCAGTAGTGTTTACAACTTAGCCATATGCAATAGATAATTTCATCAATTTCTTTTAATCAAAATTTGCCTTGTCTTCACTAAGAACAATTATTTGAAGCAGTTTTTGTAAGCTATTAACAGCATCACCTAGATTAATAAGTTATTTCATCTAACACAGCAGAAAACATTAGTTTTCTGACACTGTTCTAGACAGTGACAATTTATCTCTGCCAGTAACCTATTTGTTATCTATCATTTCAGCTTCTAAGATAAAAAAAATTATAAATCTTGCCTTTAGTACAGTGTCCTCCAGCATCAATGCTCTGGCTGCTGTGACTGTTGAAGACCTCATTAAGCCATACTTCAGATCCCTCTCTGAAAAGAAGTTGTCATGGATTTCCATGGGGATGAGTATGTCTGGAAAATATCTTTTCCACTTTTGCTTTACAAAGTGAGGGCTTGATTCAGGTCTTACTTATGTCAGCATAAGTCAGAAGTAAGCGCATTCACACCAACAGGATTACACTGATGCAGTTCTTGGGGGAGATGAGATCAGCTGCCTAGGTTTTACACAGAATGAAGGACAAGCTATTTCAAGTGAGCATAGGGAAAAATGAAGCTGTCTTGTCTGATCTTCAAGCAGGAAACATGCACCGCATCTGTATTCAATATCAATTCACAATACCATGAAGCCAAATGTCTGACTGAAACACCTGGTATTTTTCTTTCATCTGTCAAAAATAAGTATAGGAAACAATTTTGCAACAAACCTTTTGAACTGAGCGATATGCAAGCAATAGCATTGTGTCCCAAAACATTCCAGAAAAACATCACACCTTCTCTTATATATACTCAGATTCGCAGTCTGTTTAGCTTGTCTGTTTAACGTAGCTCAAAGACGATGGTCAGAACTAGGCTGGGCAGATGGTTTAAAATCTCTGACGTGCAATTGCTGTCTCTGCTAGTTGTACTGTCTGCCACCAGCTGCATATATAGCCCAAGATGGTGTTTGTAATAAGTGTGGAAAAAATACAGTCCCAACATGGTGTCATAGCCCATACCAGTGAGCAGAGCAAACTGGTGGCATGTGGGTAGTGGTCAATGGGTTAAAGTCCAGATGGAGATCAGTGACAACTGGTGTCCCGCAGGGGTCCATACAGGGATCGGTACAGTTTAATATTTTCATCAATAACATAGACAGCGAGATTGAGTGCACCATCAATAAGTTTTCAGACAACACCAAACTGAGTGGTGCTGTTGATACACCAGAGGAATGGGATGTCATCCAGAGGGACCTGGACAGGCTGTAGAAGTGGGCCCAGGTGAACCTCATGGAGTTCAAGAAGACCAGGTGCCTGGGTTGGAACAATCCTCATTATCGATAGAGGGGAGATGAGGTGATACAAAGCAGTCCTGCAGAAAGAACTTGGGGATTATGGTGGATGAGAAGCTGGACATGAGCCAACAATGTGCACTTACAGCCCAAAAGGCTAATCACATCCTGGGCTGCATCAAAAGAAGTGTGGCAGATCAAGAGAGGTGATTCTGCCACAGTACTCTGCTCTGGTGAGACCTCACCTGGAATACTGTGTCCATCTCTGGAGCCCTCAGCACAGGAAGGACATGGACCTGATGGAATGAGTCCAGAGAAGGGTCACAAGGATGAGCATCTCTCCTATGAGGACAGGCTGAGGAAGGTTAGGTTGTTCAGTCTGGAGAAGAGAAAGTCCCAGGGAGACCTTAGAGCAGTCTTCCACTACCTCAACGGGGCCTACAAGTAAGCTGGAGAGGGACTGTTTAGAAGGGCACATAGTGATAGGACATGGGGCAATGGTTTTAAACTAGAGAAGGGTATATTTAGATTGGATGTAAGGAAGAAGTTCTTTACTATGAGGGTGGTGGAACACTGGAACAGATTGCCCAGGGAGGTGGTGGAGGCTCTATCCCTGGGGACATTCAAGGTGAGGCTTGACAAGGCTCTGAGCAACCTGCTCTAGTTGAGGATGTCCCTGCCCTCAGCAGGGGGGTTGGACTAGATGACCTCTAGAGGTCCCTTCCAACCCAAACCATTCTATGCTTTTAGGTGACAAGTAAAATATTTAAAATATTTTCACCTGAGAGCATTTTAAGTATTATTGAAAACAACGTTTATGCCAAAGCTGTTGTTAATCTTACCATGAGTTGCTTGACATCACATTAAACCATGAGATTAACCTATTGCTTTTGCAGTGAAACTCAACGGGGGTATAGAAGTGGAAAAACAAAAAAGCCAGTGTTATGTATCCTGGGAAGAAACAATACATTCCAGTGTCCCAGGAGGTTCTTTGTCATGGCACCAGCTCCAAGTAATTTGCCAGCATTTATTTTCTTGGTCCAAGGACTAGAGTGAGAAGCAAAAGTCATTCCTTCAAAACAAGGACTATGACACATGATGTTAGCTGAGAAATACAAACAATAGGTGTGGTATTGCCACTGGCTATTTCACACGGCTGCCATTTAGTAGCTAATCTTTAGTAATATACAGGAAGAGGATTTTGTCAAATTTGCATGATCTTCTTTTAAGGTAAACAGAAACCTGACCTTTTGGCCAATTCAGGCTCTCTTCAAAAAACTCCAGATGCTATCAGGTTTGTTTTTGAGAAGGCAGGGGCCATGCTGGGTTAGACAGAAACATTTCCATTAGTGATTTTCAAACCTCAACAGATTTATGCATTGTTCTGTCTTTCCCACATAGGCCTGTTCTATGGTGGAGTCTGTATCGCTATGGCTGCAGTAGCATCTCTCCTGGGAGCCTTGTTGCAGGTAGATGTCCAACTGCTTTTTCATGCCTGTGTTAAACGACCCAGAATTAATTACGTAAGACAATAACTGGTGGATACCATTATGGCATTAGCTTTTATTTTATTTGTTGAATACTGGCCTCTAACAGCCCCACAGCTCAGGCTCTGCCTTAAGCACTTACTAACTATATCAAGTCCTGCCAGCTGAGTACACACCAGTTAAAACAAACCTCATAATTTCATTCTCAACATCTTCCTTTCTTGCCATGTTGGTTGGAGGCTTTAACTTTGTTGCATAGCACCTGGTAACATACTCTCTTCCTTCCTTAGGCAGCTCTCAGCATTTTTGGCATGGTTGGTGGCCCCCTTTTAGGACTGTTTGCTCTGGGAATCCTCTGCTCCTTTGCAAATGGAATTGTAAGTAGAAATTTAAAGACCTGCTCATCCAAAATTAGTTGATAATTTTGGGCATCTCCTTCCCCTTCTCTCCGCAATAATTTTATGTTGGGCAGTGAGAGAGATTTTTCATGGAAAGTATTACAGACATCTTCCTTTGCTCCCTTTTCTCCTTATCCTAAGGAGGTGACAAACAGGGCTGTATAGGAACTTGAATTTCTATTCCTGAGATTCCTCCCACCCTCATTCCCCGCCCTGGTCATGTAAGTCTGACTAGAAAAGCTTTGCCAAAGATTTCTGGAAAACACAGTTTTGGAAGAAGGAAAGATGGGGTCCACGCAGTTGCAGACTGAATTAGGGTGTTCTCAGAGTGCTTCAGTATTGTGAAATTATCATTTGCAGAAGAAAAAGATATTCCATCCAAAAATGGATTTGACGAACTTCTGGAATATGGTCTGTGGGTTGGTCTGACAGGGTTGCTATTTAGTAAGGCTTACTAATCACTAACCTTTTCCTCTTTGCAGCTGCAAATTTTATATAATACTGGAGAGAAAAAAAAAAATAACTAGCTGTCAGCAAAGAAAAAAAACAACCCTGAAGCAGAAGAGACATTTACAAGAACAGATCACATGAGAAAAAGGAAAAAAATGCTTCTATATTTATTTAAGGAGGCCTTAAACAAAATAGTATTTTCCCCATATACCATGCAGGCAAAGCTTTCCTTTGATTGTAAAGGCGTAATGACAAAATAAAGAGGTATGCCCAGGAGCTGTGAGCAAGCACTATACTTCCCAGAAGGGGAATTAACTCCACAGGTCTCCCTAACTATATATTTAATTTTTGTAATGGAACCTAAAGTTTAGATTATCTTGACTCTTTCTTACTCATCTAGTTGCTGGGTTTTGGTTTTGTTTTTTTTTTTTTTCCAGATATCCTTTTGCTTTTCATATAAATCCACATTTCATTTTCTGTTTTCCAGGGTGCTTTTGTGGGTCTTGTCAGTGGCTTTGCTATTTCACTTTGGGTTGGAATTGGATCTCAGATTTACCCTCCACTCCCAGAGAGGACCAAGCCATTATATCTCTCAATTGCAGGCTGTAATATATCCTCAGGAAATTTGACATCAACAGCAAATCCATTAACAACAGTCTTCAACACACCAACTGCAGAGAGGTATACAAGTTCATCATGTGCAATCAACAAACCATATATATGTTTTAAAGTGACATGAACATCTGCCTCTCATTTGGGTTACTATAACTATCCTTCCCTGGTTTACCCACTGGGCTGTTTAAGATGAAGTAGATTTCTCTCCTTTTTTTTTTAATTCTTCTTTTCTCCTTCCATCGGAGTGAAGTTTATCTGAGTTATCCCAGAACAGAAGTCAAAGTGAATCTCCTTTTCATCTGAAAAGCTTCATTTCAATATTTGAGTCTAAAGGCTTGGATATGACTTACTGGGAACCACAGAGTTGAGGAAAGCATAACATTTATAGTTATTGGATTAACTTCCACAGTCTGTCACATGAATTAAAGTAGTAGGCAGTCAGAGGGCAATTTGCCAGTTTAAACATTTCCACTTACAACAGGTTGTTTGTGCAGAAATATTCAGAAGAGGACATAACCCACATAACAAGCAAAAGTTAAGGGATTTTCTCCCCTCTGCAATCACCATACGTCTTACTTTGGGCAGTTACAATGAAGCGTAACAGTTATTAAGGGCAATATAGGAAACAGCAGGAACAGAAAGAAGCTGAATAAACGCATTTCTAAGGATTCCAAATCTTACACCTTAAGGCATTGTACAATTAACAGCTACCCTGCTACATACATGGGTGCCCAACATCCAGTTTCACCTATTAAATCTCTCACACAGGGCCTCCAGCATTGCTCAGAGCTGTGGGGAAGCTCCTGTTGCAGCAGAGCACATTGTCAGGCAGAACAAAATAAGGTGTAACCTGAGGTGTGATGGTTGCCCTATTGTTTCTGGCTGTTAGAGTTGCACTTGGCTGATTTCCTACTTTATTTTGCATGTGTGTCCCCTCTTAAATACTATCTCCCCTTCTAAAAAAGGGTATCCTTTCATCTGGATAGCTGAAGTACTCAACTCTGCACTAGATTCCTAACAGAGAGAGGATTGTCCTGTTTTACCTGCTCTGTCCCACACATTGCCTCATCATACTGACCAATCTCCTCCCATATGAAGGAACTTGTCCTGCAAATGTTAGAACAAATTTTCAGTGCACATTTTATTGTGGAGAGGTAGTTCAAAACTACCAGGTCACTTGGTTCAGAAGTAACTCCATTTTAATCTGCTGTCTAGAAACAGATAACATTTTCATGTTGCTTGGAATAGGAAAGAAGAGATTAACACTGCTTCTATTCTTTTTCAGGCCTGTCCTGGCAGACAACTGGTATTCCTTGTCCTATCTCTACTTCAGCACACTTGGGACACTTATCACAGTAGCTGTGGGAATAATTATCAGCCTCCTAACAGGTACTAGTTCCAGAGCTGTGATTGAGTGTGTCTTAGATCTTTTTCAAATTTAGATGACCAGAGGACTGTTATTGTCACAGCAAGTGATACTCCTATTGCAAACACTGTGTAAAATTTTCCGCCCTAAATCTCTCTTCCTCCCCTCAGTCCTTCTTTATCCCCCTCTGGATCACCGCTCACAAGAGTTACTTCATATTTCTAAGGAGAAAAAACATTTCCACAGTTTTTTTGTTTTTTTTTTTTTTTTTTTACTTGAGGGCCAAAAAAAAAAAAAGACATCTGTCTTTCCTGTTTTATTAGATGCCAGTAGGGGCTGGATGTTTAAGGGTTGTCCCTGAACATGCAACAACTCAAGCAAGGAGATACACCTATGCTTCTAAGAGGACAAAAGCAGTTTTAATTTTGAGTGAGTTCAGAGCACTCAAAGGTTATTGCTTACCCATATACAGTGCATGCTTTTCACCACATTCCCCAAGCATGTACCTAAGAACTGCAGACCCTGTGCATGGCTCTGTTAGCTTGTTTCTCAGTTTCTCTGTGCTATTTGTGCAAGGGGCAAAAAGCAGCACCCCACAGATAAGAGCATAAACTTCTGTTCCAGCCCATGGCCTCACTACTTTTGCATCTAGGTGAGATGCAATGTGCACCTACCATCCACCTCATGCATGGCAAAAATAGCACAAAAAGCAACTGCCCTCACAGCTTTGCCCAGTATGCCAGATTTCTATGATAGCCCTCATCTTTGAGGCTGTTAAGATTTCAGACTTCTTAGTCAGACCTACAACTGCTCCAGGTCTATGAAACTCAAAACTCGCATGCACTTCCATTAGCTTCCCTGTACTTTGCAACTAATAAGCACAAGTTACATTTTTACCATTATCTTTTCTTTGTGAGTTTCCAGAGGATTTGCTCCCACCCCTTTGTTCCCATCACAGGCTCTTCCCATGGCTATTACAATGCTAGAAAAAATGCACGTCTTACCAGGTTAAGACCAGGTGTCCCATAGGCCATGAAACAAAGCATCAAAACTGAGCAACTCAGTAAACCCCGATGAGTAATCCTCTGCCTAAAGAACTAAAGCAATGCCAGTTCTACCCTGCCTCTTGTGGTGCAACACTTAAACCTCAGGTGGCAATCAGAGCTAATTCCCAGCACCTGCACCTCCTTTCTTTCCCACCCACATTCCCAGACAAGAAGAATTCATCTTCCCTGCCTTAAAACTGCCCAAACATCCCATAAACCCTCATCCCCCCCCACCTTGGGGCTGCCCTTAAATAACTCACTGTAAAAATTGCTGGTGACTCTGGAGACAGAGTTGTCTTGCTAGCAGGAAGCTGAGGACTGGGGCTCAGGCTCCCAGCTGGCAGCACAGCTCCTGGTATAGCAAGGTGGTTCCAGATAGCACTGTATGGGACTCATCTTTTTCTGATAATTGTCTCAGTCTTTTTTACACAATAATAATTCTTAGAAATGGCAAAGGCATTTCAAGTAGACCCTGAGGGATCCTTTAATATTTTCAGGGATGTGGGGTATATCTGTTGTTGTAAAGAAATAGTCCCTAAGGCCTGTGATTACTTGATGGCTTTTGCTGCATGACTCTGTCCTGCTCACCCACCTGGTGCTCATAGCTGGGCTTTGACATATCATTTGCACATGGGAACCTTGCTGATTGAAACCTGCCTATTTTGCAGGAGGACTAAAACAAAACACAGATCGTAAATTCCTGTTGACCAAGGAAGATTTCCTGTCCAACTTCTCATGGTCTAAATCTGAGACAGTAAGTGTAATTTTACGTGTCTGATTTAAATCAATCTTTCCTCCTGGGGACAAAGGCCAACAGTCCCTGGCTTATTTTTACCTCACCAGGTTGAATAGCACTTGATGCTGCCTGATATGACTCCCTGCTTTAAGGCCATAGCAGAGCACAAGGCGTGTAGGAGTAAAACAGCTGGCATAGGCAGGGAAGCTATGTTTGGCCACAGCTTGACTTCAGTGAAGAACAGAGCAGTAGCTGAGACAAGGGACAGTTGTTCTCTAAATTTCTGTCGAAATACTCCTTCACTAGTCTCTTGGAAGCTGGCCCAAGGCACACTTTGGATTCAGCAAAGCTTCCTTTGTAAACGTGTTCTCTAAAGTCTGGATTTTTTTTGCAACTCTGGATACTGTTTGAGAAAAAGCATTTCTAGTCATTGTATTTGTTTCCCAGCTCCCTCCCTAAGATATATGAAGAGGGGAGACATTTTTGGGTAATAACATCTCTTAGAAGCGAAAATGTAGGGGATTTTTATTTTTTTCCCCCCAATAAACTGTAGGTCACTTTTCAGTCAGTATCATCAGGATGCTGAATGCTCAAGCTCAGCTTTGTTCAGTGCTTTTCAAGTGCTGTAGTACAGGCAATGATTTTACCTCTGAGGTAGTCCACTTTGCAAAATGTTTTTCCTCCATAATGACAACCCCTTTTAGTATGATCTCATGTGTTTCAGCTTCTGGATATGAACACCAGGGAGAGAAAAGGTTTTTTACAATACTATTGTAAAGCTGCTTGCCCATATCAGGACTGGATACCAGCTATTCAGTTATTGTCATTCACTGTCTTTAGTGGACCAACACCTGTTTTCACTATCCAGGAATTTATTAGCTGAAGCCTTTTGGAAAAAAACCCACATGGAAGCTAACGTCCCCAGCAATACTATTTTATGCCTGAAGTCAGAACCAAGTGTTTGCCTGGTTATACAGCTAGGACCTAGGTAACAAGTGGTTGGCATCACAAATAATGCAGAAAGATGTTGAGAAAAAAAAGCAGGGGGAGCTGAGCAACTTTCTGCACACAAAGAGCTCAACATCTCATGTTTAACAGAGATAGGACGTCAAAGTAATGATGCATGTTAATCTGCTCTTCATGTCAAAGATAGGGCAAGGACCAAGGGCTGTGAATCAATAGCTCAAGGGACTGGTGGCGACAGATCACTAGACATGAAAACAGAAATTAGAACTTTAAACACCACAAAATACTCTAGACACTTTGCAGGACAAGAACATTTTATGTGAAAAGAACATTTTACACAACTAGTACCTTATGCAAGAAGAAACTTTCCATGCCCCTAGAAAAATAGCAGCTACTGCAATGAATGAGTATTTATGATCTGTCAGCAACCAACTTGTTTTCCTTCAAGGCATCCTTGTATGTAAGGCCTGACTCTGCTTGCATGCAGGTCAAAGAGAGAAAGATCATTTCTTTTTCTTCACAGCATGTCTTTCATCTTTTGTTTTTTAGCCAGAGAAAGTGGAAGTGTTGAACAGGAGACCATTTACCATGGGGACCGAAGGAACTGACAATCCTGCTTTCAGTCACATTGAAATGGATGTTGCAAGCAATAAGGACAAAGTCAATGGCCTTCATATATGACACGGGGTCATGTCAGCCCATGAGGACAGTTTTGTTCATGTATAGCACTGTTGACACTCCTGTATTTGGTCAGTTACTGGACCTGCTGTGGTCATGGACAGGTGTCTGCTGAGGTTCATGGCACTGTCACCCTTGCACAACCCTGACATTAGTTAAGAAAGGAATCAGGTCTTTCTTGCACTTCCTCGTTCTCTCTCTCACTTTGGATCTTGGTGACAGGGCTTAAGGCAAAGTTTCTATGTGAAATATTTGCCTGATATTCTTGAGCCTCCTGGAAAATAACTGCTTTCAATCATGGTTCACTCTCAGAGTAAATTTTTAATTTGGTAAAAGCACTGTTCCCCCAGACACAGCAGTTTTTCTGGTTTGTGTTTTTTTTTTTTTTTTTCTTTTAAGGCACTGGAAGTATGAAGAGATTAGGGCTGTGGGACCTTATCAAATTGCAAGAAACAGTGGGTCTTTTTTTAGTACAGGAGGTATATTTAGTGCCATCTGGTTCCTTTGTAGAATAGAATCTGAGAGCATATTTATTTTGCTGGGTTTGTTGTGTATGTTAGGTTTTATTAAGCCACTTTTCCCCTGGTTACCTACATCTCCTCTATGCTCACTGCTGGAAGCTATAAGAGTGTCTTTGGTGATGAGTAGAGGCAAGAGTCAGTAATAACCTTCCTTTCATGCCCCACCTCCCTCTTCTGCCCTATTTTGCCCTTACAGAGCTGGTCATTATGAAAGAAATAAGTTCTCTGGGCTTCTTATTCAATGCCATGTAGCAGAACCACAGTAGTCTTCTCATTCATGCCTGGAGTGCTGGCCTAGGGCCACTTTTGCACTGGGCCAGGCATTGCATGGCAGAGATGTTTATGCAAGAAGACGGCCCTCTTTGCTGTGCTGGACAAGTGGAAAGGCTGCACCTGCAGTTGCCACTGCTGTTACCTGCAGAGTTCTGAGCTGAATCCTCATGCAGCCATTTGTGTTCATGTTGTCACTGTGGGGATTCACGTTCAAGGTCAGTCCGGCTCAGGCAGAGCACACTGTGTGTTTTGGCAGGCAGGCAGAGTCCATGGCATAATCCTCCAGGACAGGGAGGGGTCACAGAGGATGTGATTTGGTGAAGGCTTCTCCAGGGCTGCAGGGCATGGGATGGTTCAGCCTCTGGCTGGGCTGCCAAGACAGGCTGAACAGCACATCCCCTCCAGACCATGCACTGTACTGGTGGTTTGGAAGGGTGAAATCCCCCATTGCTTCCTTATTCTTTGTGCTTTCTGGTACAGCAGGGAACAGACTTGAAACACTGCTGGTTTTGCACTGCAGACTTTTTGCTATGGCTATAAATGGATGTTTAAAACTCCTCTAAAGCAGCAGAATCAAATTGGAATATAGAAGTCATTGCAGGGAAGTCAATCTGTGAAGCTTACAAAGCAGTCACGCTTGAGAATCAAATGAAAAACTGACTGCATATCTTAAATGCTTTCTAAAAGTTATGCTGCATTTGTGCCAGGTGCTGAGCTGCTTGTACTTGGAATATGACACAGCACTAGTTTACCTGCCTCCACTGGGGCCCTTTAGCATCTAAATCAGTTAATTCTGTGCCCCTGTGACAGAGGACACTTGATGATCTACTGCATAACTTACATGATCAGAAAACATTAAGAAGAAAAAAAGGGCTCCAAGGAACAGACCTCTCCTATAGGAGTAAAGGGCAGACAGATGCTGCATGGGTTGCTACTCGGGGGCAGGTTGGCAAACCCACTGCAGAACCTTGATGGAGGCAGGTTTCCCTTCTGTATCTCCTGAAGCATGATCCAATAAAGAGTTTAGGGCCAGCCCCTTGCCTGCCTTCCTCTGATGCAGCTTAGTGACCAGGTAAGTGCCTAAAGCCACGGTGTGGAAGGGCTGTGAGCAAGCAGGATAGATCCCATGAGTTATGTCTTGTGTCCCTATATCTAAGATTTGAGAAAAACAATAGCATTCTGAATAAAGTCTTCTGCGATTCAGAACAGTGATCTCTGTTCTGGGACTATCCCAGTCACTCTGACACAACTAGTCCACTGACTGAACAAGCTGGATATGCTTCTGAAGCCTCAGAAGGTAAGTGTAGCTCATTCAGCCTTGTGCTTTGTCTTCATGATACAGAAATAGATACTGCCTTTTGTGCTATGGAATAGTTCATGAACCTTGGAATATAACAATTTGCACTTACGAGGTATTTTCAGCTCCCAGATCTCAAAAAGGGTAAGTACTGGTATCTCCATGCTGCTGCAGAGTGCTGAAATGAAGAGGACTGGTGTGCCTCTGTGTACCTGTGCTTAAAGGCACAGTGTAAGCTGTGGACAGAGAGAAGAGAAACGTGTAGCGAGCCCTTGACCTCTGTGCCTGCTGGTATGCCTCCAGCCCTCCCAGCACAAATGCTGAATTCCCATCTGAATGTGCTTCTTGGGAGGGAGACTGATCACTGCTGTGTTAAACAGCATCAGCATGGCCTTCATGACAGAAGTCTGTGCTGAGATCATTGTTTCTGCTGTAATTGATACTGCCTTGAACTCTCTTGGATGATCTGTGACTTCTACCTGTTTTGCTCATGAATACTAATCTTGACAGTTATCAAAGGTAAAAAATGTAGCACCACAGAAGTTTTTTCTCTCAGTACTTCAAATTCATACAGTTGCTTAAAGCAGAGAAAACATGTAAATGACCAACTTGTCTTCAGTTATTGCTTGTAGTCACTACTCAAGCACTGAGCAGTGATTTATCTCTACTTTTGTCATGAAGTGAAGTTTGGTCCAGGTGATTATCTCTTGGTCCACAATCACAACATCAAGATGAATTTTCACCAGGGAGAATATCTTGCTGTAAGCAGTTTAAAGACATTCTTAAGCTTTGCAGATGACCACTGCACCTGCCCCATTTCATATTAACCTCCCCTGACTGCTGAAGAGCTACAATGAAATTCTTTCTGCTTTACTTTTTTTCTATATGCATCATTTTAATTGGCATCACTAATTAAAACAATTAATAAATTTTAAAAATATCTTCTCTGGGATCATATATAGTACTCTGCTAGTTGGACTCTCAGCTAGGCCCTTGTCTGTGTAAAAGCAGTAAGATAACTCTTGGTGTCTCCATCATACTCCTGAATCTTGATCCTTCATCTCAGCTAAAAGCTCACCTGACAAATGCAGAATGCTCAAAACTGGTTAATTCCATGGGAGCAGGAGCACTCCACACTGTCCAAATTACATGCAGTATCTGGCAGGGTCAAGAGAGAAAACAAGCAGGAACATTTAAAAAAGAACTAAAAAGTACAACAGGAACAATATTTGACTATTTGAATACATAAAAGATCCACAGAAAGAAAGTAGTGACAGATTTTGGCTCTTTTTGGTCTGTGTTTAAATTTGCTTCCATCTGACTAGTCTGCTTGCTTGCTGAACAAATAAGGTTAACAGAAAATAACTCATGAATGCCCAATAGCAAATATTTAATATGCATCATTTATTTTAAAGTTTATTGCGTCACATTGTACAAGCATTAAACATGGCTTTATGTTGATGATTTTTTTTAAAGTGTGAAAACTTGACATTCTTCTCCATAGGATTTTTTTATTTACAAATAAACAATCTCTCTATATACTTTATATATATATTATATATATGGTAAATAACATAACTCCCCTCAGAAAGATTTAAAATAAAAAAGAACTGATTTGTAAACACGGTTTCTGTTGTATTTGGTGGCTTGAATGCAGACGATGTTCTATACCTAGGATTTTTCTTTTGTCAAAGCATCCAGGTTGTTAATTTACATTTTTTCTTCTAAGATCTGCAAAACCAACATGGGACAGAATGCAAAAAACGTAGTAAACAGGCTGAAAAACAGTCCCAATATACATTTTTTTTTTCTTGGTTTTAAAAACTGGTGTGTAACTGCTCATGAAGTACATGCTTGCTGTCAAGAGTGGTCTATGGAGATCAATCCTATGCTGATTGCAAGATGATTTCACAGTAAATCCTTTGATGTGTGCTGTCCTGCTTGCTAAAATGGCTGTGGCATGCACTGAGGTTGCATTTTTTTCCCATTCCCTTGTAGATAGTGCTCTTGTGGAGCTGGAATAAGTAAACAACATATAGGATGGTCACCTGGAGGTTTAAACAAAACCCATCATCAGATCAGAAAGAGGGGAATGGCATAAATTTGTTATCTAGAGATCATTAAAATTCCATGTATTATTATTAGCCTACTACTTGTATTGTATTTTCCTAATTAATAAAGGAAGAGGGGTCATATTTCCTGAGTGTTCTGCTGTAAAGCTCTGAAGGACTCAAGCAAAATCTATTCAGCAAACCAGCAGCACAGCAACCTTGGTGAGTTGCTGGTTAACATTAAATGACAGAAATTCATTTAGGATGTGCCCATGACATCAGAGCCCCTTTCAGCATCACACTTAGCACAAACTTGGTAAGCAGTCAGCTTGTGTTCTCATTTAGGGCAGAACAGGACACCACTTTTGCAGTCTATTATAATGAGAATTTATCATAATGTACCTATGTTGAAAACTAGTTTCAAAAGCCGTTACTATCTATTGTATTTCTGCTGCACTTTGCTTTGGCACAATACATTGCGGTGTTCCTCTGGAGTGGAAGTCAGTCTGTATTCCACTAGGTTTCAGTTCAGTTACCAGAAGTTACTGAGATCTACACTGACAAAGCTGTATTTTACTGCAGGAGTTTGCAAAAGTTCACGCTTATATGAGTGACACTGATTTTATGTGTGACTCATCTCTCACTTTACTACTTAGGAAACAGTTTCTAAGCTCTTGTCATTTGCTGTTTTAGACATTAAAGGGAGGGTATGCAAACTAACCCATTTTCTCATATGAATTTTGTCTGAATGTGATTTTGCACAGCGATCCTTCCCGAGAGTCCCCAGACTGCACATATACCACTGTAGGTGGTGGATGGTAAATACTAATCCATCTGGCATGTGTGTATCAGAGGAGGACATTGCTTAATCCCCACCCCCTATTTACAGAGGGAGAAATACCCCCATTTCTCCACTGCCCACATAGGATGTGTCCACAGCTGCTGTAAGCGGAAGCCAAGATGAACAAGTTGACTTCCTCATTAGGCAAGAATACACCCCACAACCACTAGTTCTGCTCCCCACTCAGTTTGGCACCGAGTCAACAGAGAACAGATTAATCCTGAAATCCCTTCAGTGCTTATGTTGCCTCATGGGACCTTCAGGCCTTGGTCCAGAAGCACATGATACATGGGAGTTGCTGTGCCATTTATCTTCTTCATGTAGGTTGATGGGTCACTACTGGAGGAGGTTCCTTGATGTGAGGAAGCAAAGTATAGGCAAGCAGTGGCTACAGAGACGAGGGTGAATATATTTTCTTCCATTCATGTCTTTCCTCAAGCCATATTACCTTTCATTAAAACCTTGCCCTTGCATGGAAATAGTACAGTTGTCTGTTGTAGTGGAAATAGGTTAATAAGTATAGGTCAGTAAAATGGGGTCTTGGTGCAAATAGTCCTCATGTCTTGTGGAGCTTGAAGCATCTATCCATAGTGTCTTGCAATGTGTGGTCCTCCAGAAGGGCAAATTCTAGCCCTTCTATCAATTGATTTCCAGGAGAACTTGTAGAAACAACTTCCTGAATTTTCCTTCCTCTTAAATGTATTCAGACTAACAAGGTCACAATTCCTTAAGATTTCTGAGAAAACTGTAATTTTTATGGAGTGCCAGTTATTTGGAAAAGGGCTAAGCAAATGGATCAGCTCCAGTAATTTGTACTTAGCCATATCCCCACCAGGGATTGCTTGCTTGCAGTTGGCCTTACAATCTTGGCTTTTGAATTTCCCTCTTCGTGTTGTGTCTGATTATGGCACTGCATGTTCTGCAAGAATTGCAGTGTTATCACTTTGAGGCAAAGAGGTGGTTGAGCTTTCACAACATGTGGCATTTTGATTCATTATTACTCCATCCAACATTTTTGCAGTCTTCGGACCCACAACACCAATATTTTGGGTTAATGATCTGGGAAATTTTTGATTTCTTAATGCTAAAGGATTTGCAAAGTGATATAGACAGTGGCCAATTTCACTCAATTCTAAATCTGCAGCTTGCGTAGAATTGCTCTGCATGAACGATTTCAAGCTACTTCATACTGCAATCTGTTGTTTTATCTTTCCCCTCCACCCTTTTATAAAGAATGGAAGAATGAATAAAGAAAGTGTAAAGATTCTGGATGACCATGTTCTTTTCCTCTGCTGTTGGTTTTTTTGTTGTTTTACTTATGCAGATAGGTCTTTAAGACATAGCCCAACTCCTGTTATGTGTATCCCACCTTCTGAAGAGGCCTCAATGGGATCTTGCAATACAAATATACATAATGCCCTAGCCTGATTTGTTTCCTTCAGAGACCAGACAGTCCTATAGTTGAAAAGGCACTGTTCAAATCTTTAAAACAGATTACCAACTTCTCACATAATTTCCAAATAAAATACTTTATAGCTAGACACCTCTGGACACAATTAGATGTTCGTATATCTGTCACCACTTCTACACACCTAACATTTTCGACATTGTTTGACCAGTTGATTAGACTCATAATCAAGCATCTCCTCCTAAAAAGTACTTCAATATTTTTGGAGTAAAGGAAATGGTGCACAGCTGTGACCTTAACTCATGGTAAATGCAAGATAACACAGCTTAGTCCACTGTGGAGGAGGGCAATGTTGCCATGCATGTGCCACCCACATGGACAAGTACTGCCACGTTGCCAATGTGCAGTTACGGGTTATGAAGCAGAAACATGGTCATAAGAATGAGCCAATAAGATCACCAAGTTCTGTAAAGCACTGTAAGATATATAACTGCTTTGAAGTTCAGGGCCTTGAGTTTAAGTCAGGGCCTGAGAGCTTCCTGGAAAGAGTGCAGAGGCTTAAGCATTGGTCGGATCTGCTCATGCTGACATTAGCTCGGAAGAAGACTAAGCCTTGCAAGGCCTCTAATTTCAAAAGGCTTATGACAATATGCACCTTATTAAACATGGGTGCACACGTGCTAAGTGCACACAACATTGACTGACTATTCCATTCAGTGCATTCTCCACTGTAGAAAACCAGGAAATTTTCATAAACAGCATTCCTATCTTCTTTTAAGCAGTTTCTTCCTCACCCCATCATGGCCACTCATTGTGATAAGATTTTCCATTCTTCTTCCTTTCCTTCCGCTCTTTCTGCAGACGTTCTAGTTCGGCCTCATACATCATTTCCTGAATCAGGTACTTTTCTCTCCTCATCCGATCTCTCAAATCTTTTGGGAGATCTGGGATTAAGTAGGAAATCAGGTGCTTTATGCAAAAGACAAGGTGCTGTGAAAACAAAAAATGGATGAAAAATTAAAATGTTAGGAAGGAATTCTGTGTTGTATAGATCTTCCAAAAAACTCTCTCCTTCCAATTCACAAAAAAGATGCTGTGTTAGAACTAAATCCATTATTAAATTTGAAGAAACCAAACCATGATTTTTCTCACCACAAAAAATCCAGCCAGTCAGTGGAGTATGGACTGTATAGGTTGTAAGCAGCTGGGTTCAAATAAGGCCTCAAAACTGTTGTATGACCCATGTGTTCAAACCCCTGAAGTCACCGTTTACTGCATGGTTCTTTGGGCAGGGCCTGGTATTAGTGGATGGTTCTGAAGGAAGAGGAGGATCAAATGATCTAATACTGTCCTGTTGCCAGAAAACCCTTACATCAGTATTGGAACCAATGAGCTACCTATGCAACACAAAACCTTTTTTCTTAAAACTGTGTCTCTCATCCAAAGACACATTCCCATTTTCTAAACATCACAATTAAATACAAAATAACTGATCCTTTTTCCCTCATGTTTTATGCATGCCACAGCAAAGCTTAAGTGTGATGAGGGAGGATACCTTGAGTGTCCTTTTTTGTTTGATCAAAGATACTGTTTGGAGATTTACTCCATTTGAGAAGAGGAACAGAGAAACATAAAAATCCTCCATCTCAGAAACAACATTTATTCTAGATTGGAGAAATAAAAGTATTAATTTTTCTCCAAGCAGAACCTTTCCTTTGAAAGACACTGAAAAAAAGTGTTTTCCCATGTATTCTTCCCTCATGAGAAACAAACCTGCAATACTTTAATTGCTGCTGGGATATTGCCAAACAGAGAAAGAAAAAAAGAAAAAAAAAAAAAAAAAAGCTTCTGTCAGTTTAGCCTAGACAAAAAACTCCTTTTGCAGTGATAGTTTGGTTTTGTTTTGCAGTTTGGTTTTGTTTGGTTTTGAGAGAGGCACAAAAAGGTATTCCACAGCAGGCTGCAAATTTGTCTGGGCACTGAGATCTAAGCAGGGCTGATTTTTCTTGCCATGGTTATTGTTGTCCTTATGCTGTGCTGCCTTTATGCTAAGTGTGTATCAAGAAGCAAGGCTCTCTTCAGTCTTAAAAGTGCTTAGGCTGACCTGCCAAGGCCTTTTGGAGACAGATACCCCAGATCTCAATACTGACAGCTCAATATACAAAGAAGACATCAAGACCAGCAAGCCTTTATCAAATAAATCAACCTTTTTCCCCTTTCCTTTCCCCTTTCCTTCCCTTGGCAGAGGTGACAGAAGAACCAACCTCCTTAGGATCAACCTCTAAGAAGTTAGCCCTGTGTAGAGGAAGGAGAGAGATCAATCTGCAGTGCCATATTCCCCCTTTGTCTGGGAAAGGCTGAAAATGGTAATCAGGGGGAATCAACTGTAGACCTCAGGCTTCTACTAAGCCACCAACACATCCCTACATAAGAAATAATCTAGAAAATATTTTCCCTTCACATTTCCTTTAATTCAAATGCTTCTGTTTTATGATCCAAAGCAGTGCTTTGAAAGCTCTGTTCAGAATGAACTCACACAGTAATGTGAGTCAGAAATGCAGTATGTACTCCTGAACATTATGCCGATAATTAATGATTACAGCTTCCATATCTGTGTTGGATGCCCTGTTGCTATGATTTCAGAGCAGAGGACTAAGTAAAGAGTTTTTAAACATCATTTGTTTCCCTGTTAGGCTTCACCACAGTGTAAAAGGCATTTCAAACTGCTTGTGCTGCAGAGATGTTGAGCCTCTGGTTTCTGGCAGGGATATTCAGGCACCTGAAATTCAGGCCTTATGAGCTGCATTTTGTATCTACCCTCATGTCTCTCTTTTTCAAAATTAGAATGGAAACACCAGTCATGAGAAGCTGGTATTCTCTTCTCTGGTTTGTCTTAAAGACTTCTGAGATAAGAAATCAGAACTAAGAAGTACTTCTGACACTAACTTCTAATAGTATGAACCTTGGCAAAGGTACTGAATCCATTTCATTATCATTATCTTTTGTGATGCTAATCTTCTGGGGAAAAGCAGAGTATATTAAAATAGAGGAAAAAAGCGCTAGATTTTTAAATACTGTAACTTTATCTTCATATTTCAGTTGTTCAAATTTAATCTTTTCTTCTCGTGTTCCTTCACCCCATCCTCACACACTAGTCAGCATATGGCTTTGCAGCCTAGACAGGCCTCAGGAAGTAAATAAAAGCTTCATGTATTTCCCTTTTTGTTAGAACCTAAATACCTACAGCAGAAACAAAACACAGCTGCCATCACAGATTAGCCCAATGAAAAAGCTTCAAAGGGAAATTTGTTTCATTTTGAGGTTTTTGTTTTGCCACTTGAATGATCACTGACCTCAAAGACAATGATGAAAGCCAACCGAGCTGCTAAGACATGCCAGAACTGCAGCGTGTAACCATAGGGCACTGGGGAGTGAGGAGGGTCCCGGTAGTCCCTGTACCTGAAAGACAAGCAGAGTACAGTAGTTAGCAAGCTCCTGCTCTGCTGCTTGGGAGGAAGGCAAAACTAAAATCCATCTGCTCTAAAATCTTTGCATTTTCTGCACCAAAGTGATCTCAGTTCAGCCTGTACAAGTTACCACAACACTGTTTGCTTCTTAGGCTGGGCCTGAACTGGTGTTTCATTTCAGATCAAATGCGTGCTTTTGTCCTGATCACCTCTACTTGCCATCCTTTGATTCACCTAAATGGGTTTACTTTCACATGAAACCTGACGGTAAGATGAACTCCAAGAGCGCACTCTGTGCTCCAGCTGCCGACAGAAGTTTAGTGCAAAGGACCAGTGCCCATATGAAGCAAAACTGCTGAAGCAAATACAGAGGATGCTGGGTGCTCAGCACCAGCAGTTTGACCTTACAGCACCTCCCTTGTCAATGCAACATGTGCCTTGCAGGCACCTCCTCAGAACATGGAGCAGAGTGGGATGTTCTGCTATGTTGAGGGGCCACTTTCTTCCCACTACCATTTTAAAACCATAAATGTCCCCATTTTTGTCAGGCTGAAAGCCCTCCCCAATCCATATAAAACTTCCTTATGGGCTCCATGTGGCCCTTGGTCAATTAGTTGGCCATCCCTGATGTCAAGTCTCATGACTTATACTGACTTTTTTTCTGAAGCCAGAACTGAACCTCTTGGTATAACAACAGGGCAAGGGTTGTGTAAGAAAAGGATCTAGTGTCTCATCTCACAGAATGTTTCTTTAAAGAACTTAGGCCTCAATAACATAACTAGAGATATCTATTGGGAAAGCTAGATCTAGGAAGGCTCCAAAATTATGTTAACAAATCATGAATCTGTTTAAGTCACACATTCTGGAGTGAATTTCTACTAGTAGTATGTTAATTCCAAAATTCCACTGCAGAAAAATTAAAAGTACTGTAAAAAATGCTATCTCCTTTATCTGTTTCCTAGATGAGACAGAAAACCCATTATAATAAAAACATTGAAAATACCTTAGTAAATAATACACTTAAGCTTAATCTCTAAATTAGCTTTAAGAAAAAAAAGAAAGAAAACTCAGATGAGCAAAATAAATAAACAGTTATTTCATCTCTATGATAATCTATTTCTCCCTGAAAGTTCACCTTCTTAGATTGCAGAGGATGCTGCACAAAAAGAAATAAACTGTCTTGACATCTTAGTAGCAACAAACCTCTCTTAAATTGCAGTATCTCTAGTGCAAGTTCTTAAAATTGAGATGATCATCCATTCTGCGAGGAGGACTCTGACTTCACCATTTACGATGTTTCAGAATATCCTAAGCATCCTGAAAACAGAAGTCCCTGGACCAAGTCAGTAGAGTATGTCTCCTTTTTGTACTTGCTAGGAACCAAGCACAACAGATGAAGAAATGTGGAAACCTTTTATAAACAACCAGAATATCATGGCATGGCACCATCTGGGTTCCTGACAAGCAGAAGGTAAATGAATCTGGCCACTGTCTGTTGGTGTGTTTGTTTGGGTTTTTTTGTTTATTTGTTTTTGTTTGGTTGGTTTTTGTTTTGTTTTGGGTTTTTTGGGGGTGTGTGGTTTTTTTTTTTCAGACAGACTGTCTTCCTGGAAAAATGCACTATTGCACAGCAGAGCATAATATTTTCTTACCTCACTATCAATATCTGGCTTGAAATGCAATTAAATGACTGTTGTTTTAGCAGCATTCGGGTGAGTTAAGTAGCTGATAAACTAAAGCTAAAGAAAGTAAGAAGTTAATTTTCTTTC
>JANIJG010017176.1:0-16757 GCA_024611175.1 Megaceryle torquata
GGACTCTGCACTTATGCTTGTTAAACCTCACTAGGTTCTGCTCTGCCCAGTTCACCAGTCTGTCCAAGTCTTGCTGGATGGCTGCACAACCTTCAGGTGTATCTGCCAAGTGTCCCAGTTTTGCGTCATCAGCAAACTTACTGATGTAACTTCATTCACAACTCAAACTTTATCACATGCATCCCTTCCCACTTCTCCTACTCTATGCCAAAAGTGTTTCTAGTTATTCATGTATTTTGCTAACCTACCCAGGCCTGTTAAGTCATGATGATATGTGGAAGTGGGGATGGAAGCAGCATTCACTGCACCTGAGCTTACCTCTCCTGGGGTTGGATACACAAAACTCCAGAACTGGGCTTTGAGAATAGTTCATGCTGGTAACCCTCCGACTTTGTTGTTCCTGTGGGGAGGTGCACTTATACTGCACTTATACTGAAAATCATGTCTGTCAGTTGAAACAGAAACCCTGAGAACCACTCTGACCTGACCCCCTTGAATCCAAGGGCAGGTTTTATAATGCCTCTTCCCTGACCAAACTTTTGGTATGAACCAAAGTTATTCAGGTTGCATTTCTGACAAGGGATAGTTCTCTAAAATTATTTGCCTTATTTGCCTTTGTCTTACTTGCCATGCTGAAGAACCTGCTGCTTTTTTCTTTTTTAAAAAGCAAAAAACTGGAACTGGACTTTTTTTTTTTTTGGTACCTTCTCTTGCAAATTTGTTTCTTAGCTACAGCCCCAGTTCCATTTATGACTCCTGATTTGTGTCTAGTCTGCATAGCTGCTGCAGAAAAGATGCTTTGAGTGATTTTTGTTTCAATCTATTTTATGGGAACTAAGCTTTTCTTTTAAACTTTATAGACTGTAATAGTTCCTTCAAGCTAGACTGGCAGTGAGAAGACTGAAAGATTCATGCTATCAGAATATGCGTCTTCTACATACAGTAAAACAGTTAATGGGAAGAAATGCTGTATCCTCATGCTTGGAGTCAGGTGGATAGATGAAGGCAAGGGTCAGTGCTTACCAGCCCTAGGACAGGATCCAGGCCACTGCCTCTTCCCAGGGCCTGCAGGCAGTATGACTCTTTCAGCATCAGTTTTGTGGTGCCTGGCTATGGGATCCTGGCCTGCAAAACCCAGACCTGCAGTGGCTCCCACATGGGTGGTGAGCTGGGGTTTCCTTGGTGTGGCAAACAGGTCACAGAATAACAGAATGTCTTTGGTTGGGAGAGACCTTCAGGATCATCTAGTCCAACCTTAGACCCAACACTAGAAGCTTACCACTAAACCATGTCCCTAAGCACCAGGTCCACATGCCATTTAAATGCCTCCAGGGATGGCAACTCAACCACAGCCCTGGGCAGACCATTCCAATGTTTGATAACCTTTTCAGTGAAGAAAAGGCCAGGTAGTTTTTGCACTGAAAAGGGGTCAGTAAACCACTGGGAGGTGTTCCCAGCTTCCACGGCCCAGAGGGAGCTTTCAGGTCTTTCCATTACATTCAGCAACCATTTGATTAGGTTAACCTGGCTGGTTAACCTGAAGCAACCAGGAAGAGCTGTATTGCTAGCTCAGACTGGCAGGAGTCCTCCCAGGGCGTTTCCTAAGTAACTTCTTACTTTGAAAATGTAGTGGAAACACTTGCATCATTTTCATTACTTGTTCCTTGCCTGGCTTTGTCTTGAGGAAAGTTGTTCCTGCCCAGTCCTGCCCAGCTGTGAACCAGGACTGTGGGGCTTATGGGAAGAAGCTCCTGCCTGATAGGAGGGTACTTGTGTCTGCCACTCCTACCTGAGGACCACTCCTGCCATGAAGACCCTAGCTTCATTCATGTTATGCTGAGGGATGAGCCAGAGGGGCACACAACATGAATGACGATTGCAGACAAAGGAGGTGAGTCTGAAAGGAGAATTTGAGACTTCTTTCTATTTTCTACGCAGAGTACTTAAGCATTTTTTCTTAAGCAACATGAAAAGCATGATCTCATTTGCCTGTTACCAGATGTCATAAAATGTTATCCTCAGCCAGTCGTCAAGAGCTGAAACTATTAATTGTATTTCCTCATTTTGATGATTTCCAACATTATTGCAACAGTAGATTAAATGTTAAGTACCCTAGGTGTTTTTTTGGTATCTATAATAAGTTAAAAGACATGTAGTCACTTTATAGCGTGTAAGTGGGTTGTCTATAGATAGCATAAGCTCAAACAGCTCTTGCGATGGAAAACAGTGGCAAACTCAGAAAGGCAGAATTTGAGTTGAATTTGGAGGCTAGATCTTCAACTGCTATAAAGTGGTGAGACTCCTTGAAGCACTAGTTTTCCTGTTTTAAGAACCTGTTTTAGTTTTCCTGTAAAGTTTTAGGGTAATAATAGATATGGCCTTGGGGAGGTGGTTAATTTTAAGTTAAAGTCTGTTACCAGTGCCCAAGGATCACAAAAACAGTCAGGATCTGAACCATGTTAGCTGTCTGTTGCAGGAGGAGGTGAATACAGGGAGATGTGTATTACACAGTAATTAAGGCTGGTTGAAAAAAAAGAAAACAAAGTACTTTCTTTGGTACTTAGCTAAATTATTACTTTTGATCATAATCTTCTGGAACCCAGGAGGAACAAAAAACATCTGATGTTTTAATTTGCTCTTTGGTACCTGTGGTGCTCAAGAACAAATACAGCTCAGCAGAGTGCCTCAGGGGTAGGCCGTCAGGACTTTCTCTTTGCAGAGAAACATTGCATCTATATTTCTAATTAGGAGAGGCAAATTTTGAGGTATGCAAACCTAAGAAATGGAATGATCTTTGGCTGTGGCTCTACTGTGCTAGGTTTACCCTATATTTGGCTGGCTTCATCACTGTTATATCCATGATAGTGCTGTCAGCCCTTGGGCATCACTGAGAAGATAGCAACAGACAGATGAGATCCCACCAAGAACAACATGCAGTGCACCTTGAGTGTGGCCAGGACTTGCCAACTTGCCTTACCCAAAACAGAGAGGGACTCCTTCCCAGCTTAGTGACAGCACTAAGGTAAGGTAGGTAAGTGATTCTGGGAGCTGTTATGCAACAGAGAACAGCAAGCTGTTCCCATTCCACCCATGCTGTGTGCGGGAAGGTGACCCAAAGCATGAGACAGGAAGCACTGTGGCTCCAGACTGAGTGGGAGCAGTTGACACAGGCAGCTAAAGCTCAACAGCCTTGGGCTCAGGTGTGGGATAAAATTACTATGTAGGTAAAGCTTTAACCATATTCTTAGCTGCTAAATGATTATTTTGTTAGCTATGCTTACAAGATTCAGTCTCCTTCAGTGAGTTGTGTCATTATTTTTCAGGACAGCCAAGGTTTGAGGCCAAACTGGCTATTTGTCCACTTACCAGGGAGAGCTCTGCATCGCCTGGGGAAAAATACTGGCTGCAGCCCGTGCCTTAGGGAGCATTCAGGCCGTAGCTCCAGTCATTGCAGCAACATCATGATGCTGATACTGGGCAGGTAAAGATGCTCCAGTGTCTTTCTAAGAAGGCTTGAAATGTCACTTTTTCCAAAGGCAGGCTAGATTTGTTCACTGCTTGAATACTGATGATTATCAAAAGTGTTCAGGCCAGCCACAGGGCAACTAAAAAATGTGTGGACCTCACAATGAAGGCATATAGCATTGATGTATTGCACCATGTAGACTGTTACAAGGATACTCACTCAAGCTAACTGCTACAGGAAAGTTCTTCCTCATAAGCAGAAGAAAGATGAGACAATAAAGTTAAGAAGATTAATGTTGGAAAGGAAACAGAACAAAGGAGTATAACAACAGCATGAAAAGCATAAAAATGTGTCTAGGACATCTGGCAGACTGATGTAACTGGATCCAGATTTGAACTCTGCCAGATGGCTGAGGAGAGCTGGCATTCGGATTTCTTAGTCTGTGTGAAGAAGGACCATATTTATGAAACTCACTCAGTGTCTTAAAGCTTTAATCTGCATTACAGATAATTTCTAGTCCTAGAGGAGAAAGCTTCAGGAATGGGCTAAGCACAAGTTTGGGTCCTAGCTTCTATTTTACCCTTATGTTCCTTCTGGTTTCTCACCTACCTCCACTGCATCTCTGCTCCCTCCCACCCCAAGTGTTGTAGGTATTTTAAAATAAAGTTATTTTTCTATGCACTAAATCATTACTCATTGAAAAATAACATACAGCACGACTAGATAACCCATCTTTGGGGAACTCTGTGGAGAATGAGGTTAAGTATCAATTGAAAATGGTTTTCTAGCTGGAAGTTTATTCTTACTTTCACCTAATCCCATGAGAATCTCTCTTCCAAATCATCTTGGGGATCTACCCATGCCCTGGCCTTTCTCATCTGACAACAGTGGTCAAAACCCTCACACATCTAACTCCAAAGTGAAGGGAGCCTTATTTTAAGAGGGTACCAATGTAGTTCTGTTGTTTGACCAGTGGGAGGCCCTTAGAGACCATCAAGTTGTCACAGTCTGTAAAAATTACACTTGGAATTCATGTAGCCCTCTTTATCTGCAGATCTGCAAGTTCTTCAGAGGTTTTGCACCTGTGGTCCCAATTCTACAGACTAGAGATATAAACAGACAGGAGAGGACTTCCCAGTCATTGGAAAATAAGTAAATCACAATAATTTGTGAGATTTTACATAATATAGAAAAGAATAATGTCTCTTCACAAACAATAACATCACAATAATATTTTTTTTATTGTTGCTTTCTTAAACATTTGGTCTGCTCTAGAAGTTGCTTAAGAAAATTAAGCTGTACAGAAATTTCTGTCATTTATTGTCATGAACATTATTACACTGAAAAAAAACCTGACCGAAACTGTGATTAATCTCATTCCTTTATGGCTCCAGACAACCAAATATCCAATAGAAGTATTTTGACTTGTTCCTTTGAACAGATGCTTCAAACACTGAGCCACTGTTATAACTTTCTGGATCACCTCCTCTGTTTTCTATTTGGTTTATTGGTATAGGTTTGAAACACAGAAATTCCTGTCAGAAGGCAGTCCTCGCAGCAGCTGTGATTTAACCTGGAAATGTCTCTGCAGCCTGTTGAGCTAATTCATCTTCTAGTAAGGAATGAAAACTTGGGAGTTACCATCTTTCATAAATGTGCTGAACTTTGGTTTCAGCTGCATCCAAAAAACTTTGCTCTAATGGTATCAGTCCCTCCAATAGCTAGAAGCTACAGGGTATGTCAAGCAAGGAAGTCTCCTTTGGCTGGATGCCAGCTTTTCTGCTGGATAAAACATCCATATTTCAACTCTTACAGAAATATCTCTTTAGCAAGATGATGATAATGTCCACGTTGATCTGCTTGCCAAGATTGAAATGCTACTTTTTTATATTATGGGATAAATGGAAAATGCACAGGAATAGCATTACACACTATGAAAAAATATACCTCAAGTAGAATAACAAAAAAACATTGCAGTGCTCCAAGTATCTCTATCTGAAGGTATGCGAAATAATTTGTTAGTCAAGAATATTTTTTTCTTACATGTTCAGGTTATGATAAAAACATGCAAACTGGTTGTAAATGTATGGCAATGGATTAAAAATTTTATTCTTTACACTCCTTACAGTCTGTGAAAACGTCCCTTAACTGTTGGACTGCAATACTTACTGCTCCTGTTGGCAGCCTCAGTTTGACCCTGATTCTGCAGCGTGTTGGATCTCCAAAATTCATTAGCAGGAGCAAAAATGAGCATTGCATACATATTAGCTAAAGCAACTAGGCTGGAACTTTCTCTCTGGGTAACAGAGATCTCTTTTTATATGTATTTACCAACCACATTTCACTGTTCCCCAAATTTTCCCAATCTGGAACAAATGGCATTCAGAGCTTTTTGAGCAGGAGGGTCATGAAAATACAGTTGATGGGAAGGAAAGCTGTGCAGGAAAGTTCTGCAGATCTTTTTGCTGGTGTCAGGACAATTCTTGCAAAATTATGGGATTTGTCCTTCTGAATAGGAAGAAAACAAAGCATTTAAATTCTAGCACTGTCAGTCAGCTTCACACAGAGTTCCAGCTTTCAGACTGGGCTCCCTAAAGGAGAGCTGAACCCCTCCTGCAGTCAAGTACATATTTGTAGCCATTTAACTATGAATATGAGTAGCCAGCTCCAGATAACAACTTTTGAAAACCTGATGGGTAAGGACTACTGTAGACAGCCTTGCAAGGCTGTCTTCTGACAGCAGAATGGCAAAAGGTAGCATGACTGCAAAGGGTGAAAGGAAGGCCCACCTTGAAGCCACTTCAGCTCTTAGGAGTGCAGTGAGGTTTGCAAGTGTTAACTCTTAGGTATATCATAGCTTGAAAGAAAAAGGTAAATACACTGACAGTTTTTTCTCTGAGACTGTCCAGGTGTCAAAGTGTACCACATAAAAGCCAGAAATGAACAGACTGATTAGAGATTGTAAGATGTCAGAGAAATGAAGAAAAAAGAAAAAAAAAGCCATGCATGCAGCACCTCATCAATTCCTACAGAAGATGCATACTGACATTTGCTGTGAGGTTGCTCTTCATTTTGCACCAGGCTTTCCCAAGGTAGTAGATTTATTCTAAGTGAAGATACAGGACAGCTGTCTGTGAAGGACACAACAGGGGAAGATCAAGACAAGACAGAAAGCCACCAAAGGAAGGAATTAGACAGAAAAAAGCATCTTGCTTCCCTTGAGTTTCCTAGAATGATGGGAGATGAGTATGTGAAAAAGGAAAGTTCAACAAAGGGAACTGTAGCACTGAGCAAGAGTGGTTAATATTGTTGTGTTTTATTTTTTCATGGAAATAATGGAAAAATAGGGCATTCTGAAGTGACTTCAGGAGATCGCCTACTTCATTCTTCTGTCCAAGACAGGATCACCTACACTTGCACCATTTCTAACCAATGTTTGCCTAAGCTGATATCAAGAAAAACCTCCAGGGATGGATTAGAAAATGTTGATTGAAGCCGTATCAAAGGTTTATTATTATTAATTCTACATGGTTTTCCACATCTTTCTACTTAAACAACGCTGTATTATCTTGTGTTGTTTTGTGTATTTTTATTTTTTTTTTGCCATGGACTGACATTGCCAATGGCTCTGTGTTCATCTCACAACCACCACCAGATCTCATTTAGCAGAAAAGCAGTTCTGCAAGGGGCTCTTTGTCCTGCCATTGTGATTAGCAAGTTAGCTTGCCCCACTAAATATAATCTCAGTTTTTCTAGGTTGTTTTCCCAGTTGGTCATGGCAATTCAGAAGTTCAATCCTGCCTTCAAATGTGCCTTCAGCCTTGTCTAAAGCAGTGTGCCCTGCAGACTTCTTAAGTACAAACTGTCGTATCAGCTCAGTTATTATGGAAAGTACTGGGCAAAACTGTATTCAGAAGAGACTCCTGCTGAACTCTGGTTATTCTTTGACAATGAATGCTCGATAGCATCTTTCTGAATATTGCTTTCCAATCAGTTTTTCATCCACACATTCACTAGCTATCACAAAAATCTTTTCAAAAGTGAAGTCATATGCAGCATCTAGTGCTTCCTCCCCTCCTCTCCATCAAGTCTGCTACCCCATTATAGAAAGTAATTAAATTGGTTTGATATAAATTCTTCTTGACAAATCATATTTAGTTGATGAATCATTATAAACTTGTTTGCACATTAAAAACCAGTAACAACAGCTTTTATATATGCCTGGAGATTACAGACTCTTTAATTATATTTTTGTTTTTCCACACTTATTTTATTAAAAGAGAGGCTAACAAAAGGAGTTACAGGAGATTTCTGGTTTTTTTCATCCACAATCAAACCTTGAGAATCAAAAGGAGCTACGTTCTTAGCCTTAGAATACCTGTTGAGTTTCTTTAGCCCTCCTACCTGTTAGTTTCCTTTACCACCTGCGTTTTTATGAACATAGTTTGGGAAATATAAGTCTTTGCAAGTAGTATTGTAACAGAAATCTTTAAGAGATATTATAGCATTTTCCTGGATTATAGTTGTTGCAGGAAATCCTTCTTCAAAAAACTTGGACTTCAAATCCAGTGCTTTTACATTGCAAAGACCATGCTTCTCACTAGGTCCCCTGTGTGCATGGAAGAATACAGGTTACTCAGGAGTTCCAAGCTATGCTGTTTTATCTGATCCCACTGCTGACAGAAAGATGGAGTGTTCTTGATTTCACCTGAATCTACTTGGTCCACCTCATATACAGGTCTATCAAACAAAAACCCAACTAAACAAAAACCTTGTGTCCTTCTATATGAGAATTCGGATCAGCTTTCCAGTAACAAGAACAGAAAAGAAGTAATTAAGAACTCCAGAAGAAATCAGGCTTAATAGCAGAAGGCCTATGAAATAACTTGTTCTACTGCCCTTTGGAATCCCCAACATGTGCCCAGAGTTTTGAGTATGGTCAGCCTTGCATCTGCAATCACCCTCTTCTCAGTGTTGCCTTTGATTCTGACTAGTGCTTGTCTTCCATTCCTTTCAGTAACTTACAAATACAGAGGATACAAGCACCTAAATCCTATCCAGAATTGTCTTCTACAGTGAATATAGATAATTTCTCCTATAGTTCCTAATGAGCTGATCATGTAAGTTCTGTTAATTTATTTCGCTAGACCTGGGCAGCTGGGATACCTTATGGTTAGTATCCCTTCAATCTCAGCCAGTGTGCCTCCTTGCTGTTTCCTTACTTTCCGCACCAGCCTCCTCATCCAAGACTTTTTGTGTTTTCAAATATGCTATTATATAAAATGCTGCTTAAATACACAAAATTGTGATTTATAAACATTACCAGATTTCTACAGATGTGCTCAGTACACACTAACAATTTCTTTGTCTGTATGAGTTACAAACTTTTCTCCTATCTCCTGGTTGTTGCTTGCTTGCCAGGGTGCTGTGCATCACAGCCTAGCTGGAAGGAGCTCCTGTGGAAGAGCATCAGCCATGAACTTCTTTCTCAAAGGGCAAACATGCAGCAGCCACATTACAGGAATGGACATCCTTTCTTAAATAGATAAGGAGCTGGCACAGGAATGGATGAAGTTCTAACCTAAGAAAACAAATATCACTTGGTTAGGAAAAAAAAAATGACTACAAGAAAAATATGTTAGGGTGTTTTTAGCAGAAAGAAATGTCAGGGATGTTTTAAAACTATGTCATAAAGATTGATCTTTGTGACCTCTCTTCTGACTTTTTTCTGCTTAAAGAAATCCAGCTTTTACTTTAAATAGCTCTTCAGCATATACTTTCTCTAAAACATTCAAATTTTAAAGATAAGAAAGTAATCTAAATGAAACGTTGAGTCTCTTTATCTAACTTTCATTTCATGTCAATGAGATAAACTTTGGTGGTTCTTTAAATACTTGCAATATAATTATTTTGATAGATTTATATTAGGTCTTTTTAAACAATGTTTTATTTAATTATTTCCTGATAACTTTTTTTCTTTTTTTTTTTTTTTTTTTTTTTTATTTTTTATATTATTAATACTAACATAAAAATAATTCTTCTTTATTCTCCTGTCAATATAATTCTTACTTGGCAATACATTAGCAAATACCTCACCAAACTCAGCCACAAAAATTGCTTCCCTGAGGTTTTAAAGAAGAAATACTATTGACTGGGAGACAGACTGGTTTATTAAACACTATAGATTCTTTTCAAGAGCTAATCTGATACCGAGTTTCTATTCAAACAGTGGAGATTAAAATCACTTTTCAGAAATATAATTGAATAGAAGAATGTTATAGCTCTAAATATACCAGATAATTTCCTGAGAGGTCTTGGGCAATTTCCAGCTTTACATGCTGCAGGTTGTATAACGAAGAGCTGCAGGTATGTTTAACATCAGCCTAGAAATATGCTGTTTGAATGAGAAACCAGCTTCAATCAACTATGTCAGAAGGAGGCCCCAGGAAAGCCCTCTATGTGGAAAAACCCAGAACTTCATCTCCTGCCTCATATTGACAATGCTTGTCCAGTTACCTTGCTTCAGTTCTGCAGGCAAGTGAAAGCAACATTCTTCAGAGGGGAGAACCAAAACAGCTCCAGTGCCTGTGATGAAACCTGGGTTGTCCTTGCAGGGACGAGGCGAAGGGGACCAGGGCTTCTGCAGAGGACAGAGTGTTTGGAGTATGTGGTACTAGAAAGAGAGGAGACTCAGGTGCATGAGGGGAAATAACTAGATTTAGGAGCTTTCCTTAATTGCCCTTTGGCCTCACAGATCCTTGAACAGCTTGTGATAACCGGTTTACTTTTTTTTTTAAACTTTCATAAGGTTTGTCTATACACAGACATGTTCAGAATGATCCACCAAGGAGAACTTGAACATTCAAAATTAATTTCACCTGTACGTAAGATGTTGGATTTATGGTAGTCTGAAGTAGAGCTCAATACTAGTTTGGGAAATTAAGTACTTTTATCCCTCTTCGGGGTCAATTTTCTTTGGAAAACCTAATCCCTTTTAGAAGTACTTCAAAACAAAACATATGAAAAGGGCAAAGATTCAAATAATTATTATTTCTTGCTTGTGTTCTGTTTGACTTTTTCTTTGGTTTCTTAAACTTTGACAGAACACCATTTTCAAAAGCTAGCAGTATTAAGCTTGTCTTTAATTTTCATGTACGATGACATGTGGTGGAGAGCCCAATACAACAACAATAGAAAGGAAACAATTTCCCTGATTTAGGATTAAAAACTTCAATTTATTTACTTCACTTACTTTTTCTATGGTATTACATATTTACTTAAGAAATTGTCTGGCATTCAGAACAGAAAGACTCCACTTTATACTGTGACAGAGTTGTTTTTTTTTTCTGAACAGATTAAGCTTCTCTTGTTGTCACAATAACAGAATTATGGAAAAAACATAATCTGTGACTTCCACATTTTATGAGTCAAAGTTGCTTCAGCTTCTTCATGCTTGAGTGTCTCTGAATTCTGCTGAAGACCCTGTGGCCCTTGTGTGCCTGCAGAGAGAAGCCTCAAAATAAAGTTGCTTTAAGGTTAAGTCTCTGAGTTTTTTTTCCAATGTGTACTCAGGGTCAGTATATATACTTAAAATACGTTTGCACATGCCACTGTCTAAATAGTCACATTTCATTCATAATCAGCATGCTGACAGAACCTGGTTTATAGTCTACCCACCATGACAAACAGACTGCACAACAGCCAAAACCAGAAAAATGCTTTCTTCATTAAATAAGGGATTTATTTCACCACATACCAATTTTCTTACCTTTAAATTGTTACTTTTAATTTTTTTGTTGTTGTTGTTCAAGTTTTATTTAAAATATATTATTTGTGATTATTCTGGCAAATTCATTCTTCTCCCTGCTAGCAATTTCAGACAATCTACAAAT
Source organism: Megaceryle torquata (assembly GCA_024611175.1). Classification (NCBI taxonomy): domain Eukaryota; kingdom Metazoa; phylum Chordata; class Aves; order Coraciiformes; family Cerylidae; genus Megaceryle; species Megaceryle torquata. Next base: position 11,359 of record JANIJG010017176.1, read on the forward strand.
TCTTAAATCACTGAATCAAAATTCTGCGACAATTTAAATAGTGGTTCCAAACAAATTGGAAACAGATGCTTGTTACCTCCATACCATTACCTGTATGTAAAAACAATGTTAATACTGGGAGAGCAGTTATCCCAAGGTGCAAATTATATGATTAAAATAAGCTACGTGCATTTTTCAAAGGACTTTTATCGGAAAATTCCTTCAAGCTTGTGTCCTGAGATTCCTTTTATGTGTCACAGATGTTGACAAGTATTTTCAATAGAGGGAAAGCACACATCAGAAATGAAATATTCTGTAGCTAGGTTACAGAAATGGTCAGAAAAACTAAAAGAAATAATCCTTCACAAAGAAAACTGTTATTTGCGTACATTTATTTCCCCTTCCCTTCCTATTTTGCTTTAACAATCTCCCTTAATTCAAGGTAAGACAATAAGACAATAGTTTGTTTCTGGAGGTTACAGCCCTAAAATGACCATGTTTGTCTATTCTCTAATTGCATATGCAATTTCCAAACTTGAAAGTGATTTAACTGCCTTATGTCTTAAAAAATACCCAGGAAATAGTGGCTGTGGGTTGTGTTACAGCATAATTCTGAAGATATTTCTTAAAAATAGGCTTAATCAGATTTATAAAGCTGAGTGTGTCAGACATTCATCTATCAGCTTGTGCAGATTTGATTATCTCAGGGGAAAATCCCTACTGGAATGGAATTTACATTACGCAGTATTCCTGATCAGGATTCAGTATGTGTAATTAATTGTCAGATGGAAATTAGAATGCAACTATTTACTGAGGTGAGTCATGTTACTCCCTGGAAGAGAATAACCTTGGTGTTTAGGTAACAGTAAAGGTAACATATTACATCAGCACTTATTCTGAAGTAACTCTCTGCATTATATTGGAATTTAAGATTATTTTTTTAATATCATATTATGTTTATATAAAAACATTCTAGACTGTTATCTTCTGAGGCACAAGCCTGTTAGCTATTAATCTGATGCCTTTATTTTCTGTTTATCAAGAAAAATGTTGCTATACTACCAATGTTGTTTACAAAAAATAGTTGATTTGTATCACCTGCTTTGTCTAAGTTACTCATCACTTTTTACTTGTTCTTGTGAGGGTAAAATTTTCTTGAAGGTCAGTATAATTCTTATTTTCAGAATTTATGCCTGTGTGCCAATATTCAGTGTGTGACCAAGACTGCTCTTGTAGCCTCTAGAAACCTGCCCAGTTTTGGATTTGCTATCAGACACACAGCAGGTACAGGTTGTTTTTCCATAATGACAAAACATCATTCTTAGGACTGTCAAGGTTTTTCCTTGGAGGTTAGCTCATAGGTTGACACAAGGGTGGTCCTCACAGGAATGTGTCTGAGCACAGAACTCTCACTGGAGTATTTTTCAGCAGTATTTGGAGTTGGGATCATCTGTCTGCAGGGTTATACTACCTCCAAAATGCTATTGGTTCCCATGGTTCCCACTGCTTTGAATGCCCTCTCCATCCCCCCATCTTGGAGACCCAAGGTTGGTTGGGTACTTGTTGTCACCATGGCTGCCCAAAAGCTGTAAAGTCAGAGGGAAGCATGTGGGAGAGGGTCGTGAAGGAGATGCTCAGTAGCTCTGGGGGCAGGAGCATGGGCTGTGTGGAAGGCCTGGTCAGGAGGGGAGTGACTCTCTGGCCATGGGGTGTGTGGCTAGGCCAGGGAAAGCACTTGCCAGCACATGAGCAGATGTGAAGCTTGCATTGGCCTGCAATTAACCTATCCTCAGAGAGGAAGAGGAATTTAATCCAATTACTCATTTATAAAGCAATGGACAATGATTAAGATACTGTTTGGCTTCCCAGGGGGTGAGTTGAGTCACAAGATGAGACACAGCATGGAAAACCTCATGCTCATGATGTTCCCACCTGTTGCTGCTGCCACTTAGCTTTCAGCCAGAACCTCTGCCAGTATTTCTGCCAGTCCGACTCGCAACCTATGCTGCGGGAAGCCAGGCAGTTTTGTTTTCCTGAAGCTGTGTTGCTCCAAAGCCACTGTCAGGAGCCTCAGCTGGCTCTTTCCTCTAGTGAAGTGAAAATTAATGCTGGCTCATTGATTAAAATGTACCTCAGCTTTGCCAGTCCCACTCTCCTTTGTGGCTCTGCTCTGCCCTGTCCTCCATGTTACAATTCTTATAAGTTCTATTTGGCAGATATTTGCCCTGAAACTTAATCACACCTACCATATATCATGTATATTTTCTGTTATTAGGCCTGCAATTTGCTGCTGTCTGGCTGTGTCCCAACAGATGATTTATGTCCCAGCAGTGTTATTACCCTTGTAACTGACATTTCGTACTGTGTAGCATCAGCTCATCATCATGCCTCAGGCTGAGCTGAACAGCAGCAAGGCTATAGAGCTGTATTTATTGAGTATAAGCCTGGAAACACCACGGCAGGTTCACCTCCAGGCCCATGATTGTGGGGACCTGCTACCATAGGCTGCTCCCTCTCTCCTGCTTCTTCAGTCTCAGCTCAAGGACTCTTAATTTGCAATTTGAAGCCACGCAGCTCTCCCTGTTCAATTTCTCACTTATGGAAAGAGTTCAGATGTTAATGTAATGCTAAAAGTTCACTATCAAAAGTATTTTTGTAGTACACTGTACATCAGGAGGTAAGTTTATAAAGGAGCATGAGTGCATTTTGGGAGTCTGGGAGACAGAGAAAACAATGCTTCTGTTTGAGGCTATGAGTATTTAAAAAGCAAATAAATGGTTACTTGTAGGGCCTTGAAGACTCATACTGTCTATGACAGGCTAAAAGATCCATAGCAGTGAGGCCAGCATATCTGTGGAGACTGCTGTTCAGTGGGGGCTTGGGCAGAAATGCTGCAGCCAGGGAATCCTCAGTCCCAGCACTTCTGCCCTGAGATGATCAAGCACTTGTGACATGTTGAAGGACACATGGAAATATCATTCTGTATCCCTCTCTCTTTCTATTTGCAAGTTCTTTCTTTTTTTTTTTTTTTTTTTTTTTTTTTTGTTTGTTTTTTTTTTTTTTTTTTATTTAATATTTTTATAAAATTTATTTAAGAAATTTCCTTAATGACTCCTTAGGAACATTAAATTTATGTTGCACTTGATTTCCTCAAGACATGCTTATAGAGGGTGGCCTTTGCAGCATCCTTACAGAGATGCTGAAGGCTTCCTGTTGCACACCCAGGCTAGTAATTTCTATTATCTGCTCAAAGGCTGCTCTGATGGCCACCCCTTGCTCTAAGAATACAGACTTTTCCCCACAGAAGCAAACCCACCACATTCAGCAGTACAGTTCTAGTGCTGCTGCAAAGCCTCTGATATAGTATCAAGCCAGAGAGAGAAGAAACATGACATTAGCCATAGTTTGTTGGATTTCAGAAAATATTTACCTTCAGTTCACTTATGCTGCTTATCAGAAGGTTAAGTCTGGGCTCACTCCTACCTTCTGTCTCATTGTTAATCCATATCATGAACTGATCTCCTAGTGCATTCTCTCCACTAAAAAGACCAGAATGAGCCTGATAACCACATACTAGTGCTTCTAATTCATGGGGGCTCAAACCCTACCACTCATAAGGTTGCTCTACATGTATTTGTTTTAAACTCAGGGCATGAGACCGGGACACCAGTCTGAATTTACAGAGTTTTTTCTAGACCTTTCCAAAAGCCATTGGTTTTAGTGAAGATTGGGTTGGCATATATATATGAGGAATCTTCTGGGGAATAATTACAAAGTCTGGGTAACCTGAACATATTAGTTTAGAAAATGATGAAATAAGGTATGTGGGCAGTTTAATAATTCTGTAATATTATCCAAAGGGGAAATTCCACTTTCCTGCTGAAAATCTTGTTTTTCATGGCAGCATTTTGCTATGAAAAAACATTATTCACAAATTCAAAAAGGTCTTGTGTTTTCTTGTGTACAGTTAGGATAGATAGAAGGAACAAACTGCGTTTATATTGACTATGAAACAAATTATCATTCCCAGTCTTGAGGCACATTTATGTTTTTATTTTTCAAAGCATTTCACTATGTCCAAAGGTCACATCTATAAATACACTTGATTGTTTTCCTGTCAGAAGGATGCTCTACACTAAAACCCAAAGGGAGAAAAAAAAAAAAAAATCATTAAGGATATTACTAGATATTACCATAGCTAAATCTGTGGTCTGAACTCTGTGGAAACGATTTTTGCCTCATAAATTTGCTAAATAACAAATATCAGACTCCACAAAAACTGTCATAAACTTTATTTTCTGATATCATCTAATGTCCACTTTACAAATCTATGCTTCCATAGGACTCTGCAAAATTACTTTCTGGTTTTAATGTACTTTCCCAGACCAAAAAAATTGGCTCACATAACATCATTAGAAGAGTGAAATTTGCCAGAGATTACTTATTAGGTCTCAATCTTTATAAGAAAATAAATTTGAAGTCAAAGGAGAATGGTTTTGTTTGACATGTTAATTCTTTTATATCAGTAAGTTAGTCCATAGACTGGGCTGGAACACCCATATCTTGAGCACGTCATATTTTAGAAACATAATGGATGTGTTGATGCTTACTTCGTTATAGGTGATAAACTGAGAGAAGCATAGACCTGCAGAGGGTTTCATTTGGCCCATTGCCTAGTGCCTGTCAGATCTGTGTCCTTTTTCCTTTCACCAGTGGCTCCCCAGAAACCTGTGAGACATTTATTTGTGTGCAAAACCCTTTCACTGGTCACAATACAGTCAAGTCTCTGATGTTGTCACTAATGCACAGACTTCACAATTTTTATGACATCTATTTCAAAAAGCCTTCTCCATTATTTATGTTCTCACTCACTTGGGTTTTGTATTTATGCTTATTGTGTCAGTATTCTGTTACTAATGTTCTTACCTACTAAAACATGTTTTATGAAATCAAGAAACTTTTAGAAAAACAGAAGTAATGTGTCTCCTTCATGTCTTAAGGCACAACATTGCACTAGTTATCTATGTGCATCTGGGGGGCAAAGGAGGTTAGGACAAGACCACCCTAAGCCCACTTCCCTGCTGTGTTTCTCTCCAACATCTCGTGGATGCTCAGCCTTCCTGTGCAAGAGAGAAGCTGGGGATGAGCCCGAACAGGATCCATAGAATAACCTCTTGTGTTCTACACAAGCAAGGAGGCCTCCTGGTATTACTGCTTACTCCCTACCTTGGAAGTGGGTGCTATTGGGTGCTGTTAGGTAAAGAAAAGCTCATGATTAGAATATGTAGAACCTGGTGAGAGCATCAGGCTAGTGACTGATCTGGGGATCTCTCTTCCTCATCAGCAGACCAACCTGTACAACTTTTCTTGCTTCCTTCTACCATCTCTGAGACCCAGTGCTGGTAATTATAATACTCATA
>JANIJG010017176.1:23390-46025 GCA_024611175.1 Megaceryle torquata
CCAGCCTGGGCCCCGCAGCAGACAGGAGCTGTGTTCAGGAGCTGGATTCTGGTACTGGATTCAGGAACACACCGATTGGGATCAAAGGCAAAACAACAGAGTCCTCCTTGGATGCTCCAAGGAGGGAACGGAAAGAGGACGTGAGCCAAGCCAAGCAAAGCTGGCAAAGTGGTTCAAGAGGGGAGAAGACCCCAGGAGCCCCCAGAGAGAGGGCAATGAGTGAGTGAGCGAGCAAGCAAGAAAGCTAGCTATAGACCCTCCAGATCCCTCTGCTTTATACTGAATATGACATATATGGAATGGAATACCTCGTTGGTCAGTTTGGGGTCACCTGAAGGTGCAGCCTTTCACTTTCCTGCACCCCCCAATGTGGTACACAAGAGCCAGCAGTGGCTTTGGTCTGCACACCAATCCTTGGTAGTAACTCTAAACATGGGGTGTTGTCCCTGCTAGAAGCAGACACTGTCTGTGAAAACAGGCTGCTAACTTCAGACAGTGCAGTCAGTTAGAAGAACTGAACTGAAAAGTAAAATCACTGAACAGAATTCTGTTCTCACTTAAACCAGGACATGGAGCAGCTCAGGAACTAGGCTATATTTTTCTTTGTGTTACAAAACATGAATTTCTCAGACATAAAACTTTCAGAAGGAATGCATGAGTTGTCAAGACTTTCCTTGGGCAAGTTCCTTGTGTCCCAGATGACAATTCAGGTTAAAATAAGTGTGATGATAAACACATAATGAACTAGCCCATAGCTCAGGGATCAGCACACTTATTTGAGAGTTGCGTGTTTTAAAAGAAACTCAGGCGTGAGTTTCACTCCAGCTTTGCTGGACTGTCCACAACACACAGAATACCTTGGCCACCAAACTACTGGATAAACTGCGTGTGTGTGTGTGTATAAATGGTTCTATGGACAGAAAAGGGATTCCCATTGATCTCTGTCTCTACTTCAGTGGAAGTGCTACTTTGTTAAATATAGAACTGAAAACTGAATACAAGCTTCAGGGTTTGATCTTATATGCATGCAGTTATTTCGTATACACTTTCTACAGTAAAATAAAAAATAATTAGATGTAAGCTGCTTTATAGGAATCAATAACTGACTTGAAAGATTCAAAACTTCAAAGCAAATTTATACCTATTAACCTGAGTCTGCTTGAAGCATCCTATTCTTTCATCATTATTGTTTAAGTAAATGAAAAGTAAGATCAACAGTAAGAGTCTTTTCAGGTTGCTAAAATGTGGCAGTTTTGAAGCATGCCACTTACCCATCAGGTCTGAGAAAAAGTGCTATTTAAATGCAATATGCAGTCGTGGTTTTATAGCGCCACTTAATTGCAGATAGGTAATTTTGTCATACAAGTTTGAAAATTCATGCTGTCGGTTTGGAAAAATTCCATTTTATCATTCTTTTACCTGCAGTGGTGTCACATTCAAATCTCCTTCTCTCTGAACGTTATCTTAGGCACTTCTAATATATCATTATTGTACTATTTGGCATTTCTTTACAAAGAATACTTGAGACAATGGATTCCCATTATTTTCCCCATAAAAATTGGCTAGTGGAGAATTTGAAGTAATGCTGCTTACTTAATTTCCTAAGGGAATAGAGCTTGTGGTATTGCACTGCCTTCTGCCCTTTTCACCAGCAATCCCAAAATTTGCTGTCAGATTCAACCAAATTTTCATTTTGGTTGAAAATCTGTATTTAAACCTTCTACAACCATTCCATTCTTGGGACTCAACATTTGATGTAATTTTTACTATGCATTTTCTTCCCTGCTGTCCCCCATCTTAACACTAGGGAGACTTCAGGCTTTTGAAGCAAGGCACCTTCTTGGGAAACAGCACTAAATTCTGAAGACACAAAAAATGCTGCAAAGGCAGCACCAAGTAAAGTAACACATGATGCCAGCATCCTTATGTGCCCAAAACATGAATTTCTTAGTTTTTTGAGACTAACTTTGCACAAATGATTTGCTCCTATCCAAATATTTTACAATGGCTGAAACCATATATGCCTGTGGTCTGTGTGCTGCTAGTGTTTCTCCCATGGCACTCTGTTCATCCTGTCTTTGCCCGGCTAACTAGGCTGTGCTGCTGACTGTGGCTGGGTGTCTCTCTAGACTTTTTTGATGCTATTCCTCTTATCTAGCCAAGTGATGGTTGTATTGTCCTCTGGAAGTACATCTTTTCCTAGGGAAACCTAGGCAATATGGACAACTGGCTTTGCCTAGATGTGTTGCTCATAGTGACTGTGATGTTGTGACGAAACATGGGAAGAAGTCCTCCTGGGAAGAAAAAGACCCACAGCATTGGACTGATGTCATTTGAAGATGTGTAGGAGTGGAAAACTTAATTTTTTATTTGCAGAGTCATTTCTTGGTTTTATGTCTGACACAGATTACTATGGAGTTTAAGGAACAGATCTTCCCCCCCTCCCCCCAACATTTGTGTCTGTACTCTTATATTCACTTAAATATACAGGTAGAATGCATATGTCCCAGCTTACCTGGGACAGTTAGCTATAGAAAAGGCTTAATTGGAAGCATAGGCAATTCATGAAGTGGAATGCTTACATCAGTCACTGAGGTCAGCCAGTGTTTAAATGAAGTTTTGTGAGAATAATGAACACAGGTATGAATGCATCTATTGAACAGTTTGCAATTGTGCCACAGGCTGACATTTTGTTTCAGAAAACGTTCATTAAATTATTTGGCATAGCAACCAAGTGAGTTAAAATCAAATTATTTGTGGATACAAACTAAAAAATTCTCCACTCCTGCTGAATGCATGGTTTACTGTGAGTCACTCACATATAATCCAAAGAGTAATTTTTATGATCCAGTGGTAGAAAACAATTGATGTGGCAGAAGCAGAGGTTAAATGAGGAGGAACTGAAATTAGAGGTGTACATGCTGTGCAGTCCTTAGTATCTAAAGGTCTAAGCTCAGATATACTAAAACTGCCACCAGGACTAAAGCTAACAAGCCAAACTGTCATGTTGTATTAATATCAGTCTCAACATTCCTCCCTGAAACTCATCTGTTTGCATGCTTTTCATTATTATGACAATATGATCAGTCTCCTGAAATTCACTTTTCCTGTGAGAGTTTTGCATGTCTCTTTACAACCGCTGCTTGCAGACTTGCTACCCCACAACATGTGACAGGTTCTAAGCCCATGTGCCCACCAGATCAGTTTTACCCCAAGTTCAGATACCAATATTGTGAGTTAGCTCTCTGAGAGGAGGTAAGAAGTAGCCCCTGAGGGCTTGCCCTTCCACTGGAGTTCATGTGCTGAGAACCCAGCATACATGGATGAGGAGCATGACAAAGAGAAAAGCTGATGTCAGTGATGACTGGAAATTTTCATTTGACATTTCATAACAGGAAAGATTTGATCAGCCTGATTCACCCAAATCACAAATATTTATAAATGCCCCCTTAAAATGGAAATTCTCTGCCTGAGTTTTACCATGAGAGTGATACACCAGCTCACCACTCTCACAACTCATGGGTGCAGCCTTGCTGGCATTAGTGACTTGCCTGTCTCCTCTGACTGCCACTGCAATATGGTTGGTCTGCATGGAGCATTTCTACAGACGTTATGCTCTCCTGTTCTTTTAAGTTTTGCAGTGAGGCAATGGTCCAATGGTCTGTATTACTCACCTGGCTGTCAGATCCTAAAGAGAAACAAAACACTTGCTTTATACATCAGCAGATGGTAAAGCAAGGAGATAGCAGGAAAAGTAATGCCTGCTTTTCTCCATGGCTTAATTCACCTATCTTGCCTTGGAATGAGGATAAACAATGAATATGAGTTACCTTACTGATATATATTTTTTTTTCTTCCTGAGAATAAAGCCACTGGAAAGGGAGGGAAATTTTTTACTATCCTTTTGTCCAAAAGAAACTGTTTGAGATTTTAGGTCCATTTCTATATGCTCTGGTTCTAAACTCATGGCTGCAGAGGAGCTGGTGTGAAAATTGGAGGTGCTCTTACCTTGTGAACATAAAATGAACTACTGGAGTATCTAAACTATACTCATGCCTTTCTGTTTCAAGAACAAAGAAAACAAGATATAAAAAAAGCAAACCTAATTTATGTAAGAAGGATGGTTCCAGAGGAGCTTCAGTCTGCTGTCATAGACCTTAATTTTGGATTACATTCAGAAGTCCAGGTCTTAGTTGCTTACACCCAAGTCCTAACTGTCAACATTATTGCTCTGATGGCATATTCCTGGACATTTATTGGTCAGATTTTTAGGGCTTTGCATCTCATATACAGCAGCCACAGTCTCTTCTGTCCATATGGGTAGTATGGAAGGCAGCAAATATTGCATCTACTACATTTTCCATGGCATGCAGTTGTCCAGGCAGGAAGCAACAAAGTCCTGGAACACGCATTCACAGACACTTTGGAGAAGCTCATGTCTGTTCTTTAGTGTAGTTTGCTCCTTGCATCAGTACATTGGGCTGTCCCACCTCCTCATCTCTCTTTGGTAAGGCTGGCAAAATATTGAAGTAGGCTAAGGTTTTTAGAAACCTGACTGAGGTTTTTAGGGACAGGTCATGTGTGCCTCTGTCTGGGATGGTCTAGGTACAGGCTCATATCTATTGTGGCAAATGTAGAGCAGCTCAAACAAATGTTATAATGGTGTCTTATACATGTTAAAAATAAAGATTAGGCAAACCTCTCTATTTGACGGCTCAGACTTAAAAAACTATATCCTTATTCATACATGGTGTCTTCTGTCTAGAAGCATATGTGACGTTTCCTTTCTGTACAGAGAGATTAATGTAGGCATTTCAGATGGAAAGAGAAATTTATGTATTTTAAAAGTACAAGGCAGATCTGGACAGAGAACATACCACAAGCTTATATTTGATTAGATCACAGATTTTTCTCTTTAATTTAATAAGGCGAAGAAATGTTTAACCTTTGTTTGTGACCTTTAGCATGTTTGGAGATTGTTGTTCCAAGCACTGTCTTCCTCTGACATTCATTCTGTTTCACCTAGAGTCAATAGCACCTTGTTTTAGCCAAAAATCTCTCTCTTAATTGTTTTGTGCTACTAGTCAGGCAGTGCCATCTCGTAGATGTCCCTTTCAGTTGTCCAAAAAACTTGCTATCAGTTCTTTTCTCCATTGTGCTCTTTGTTTGATTTTTATCATAATAATAAATGTTAATGATTATAAAAAGCAGTAGTAAAAAATCGCATCTTTAGAAAGACTAAACACATTCTCTAAAAAGGATAAATCATAAGATAACTCACTGAGGCCTGCATTTTTCTTAGTCTTAAGTGATGGAGGTTAATTCCTCCTTCACACAAGTTTTATCCTAGCAAAACTCCGTTAATGGGTTTCTTTGTATGTGCATCAGCTCGAGAGAGAGGGTAATTATGTATTCACTGATAAAGTGAGTAGGAGTTAGGAAGATTTCCTTTGCTTCTTATGTGTTCCATTTATCAAGGAAATAAGAACATGGTCTAATACAGTCTTCATACAGACAATCTTTTGTGTACCATAACTATTCCCCATTAATAGCTTTCTGATGAAATTAGTTTAGGGTTCTTGCAGGATTTTTTTGAAGCTGATGAGCTGAACTATTATCTATATATCTATTTCCCTTTGTATCCACACACAGGGAAGCTACTGAACAACCTGAGCAAAGCATCTGAGTGCTTCATGTGTGCAATCATTACTTATCTCAACTTCATCATCGTGGAAGAAATATATTACTTTTATAGCCAAGTTCTTACTGGTTTTGTCCCCATTTTATTTAGGGGAAGCTGTGACACATGGATCACATATTAATGAACATAACATCAGTTTGCAACAGTATGTTACCTCAGGTAAGTACCATTGCTATTTAATGGATAAGAAGGACAGTAAGGATGTTCTTGTTCCTCATTTAACTGAGTCAGTGCAAATATTTCAGCTCAATAGTCTGAATGCAGTGGCAGTGTAAACAGTTCCTCATTAAATAGAAGCTCTGGTAGTCACATCAGAAGTTAATGGTTCTTCAAATGTGAAAATAAAACAGTAGGCTTCTCGCTATGATTCTAAGAGAATCATTTGTTCACTAGAGGAAAGATTTTATCCATGGCTATTAATCTCATATGAATGCTTGTGGCTAAGGTCTGGGACCACATAAAAAAGCGAAAGGTTTTGTCTCCCTAAAAAACAAGCACTAAATGCAAACCCTTTGCTCTGCACTCTAATTCTGAACACAGAAGAGGTGAGAAAATCCACATCATCATAGCAGATATGGTCATATATCAGCATATTATAATACCCTCTACCAAAAAAACCCTGAAACAAACCCATGAAAAAAGAAAAGGACAATTGCAATCAGTTAATCTTATTATACATATTAGGAATTATGTGAACATGTGGCAACTGGGTGAAGATATATAGGGGAATTGCAGGCAGAGTTTGTTTCCTTTTCCCTCAGTAGTTTTGTGCTTGCTGGGGGAAACCTGAGGAGGCTGGACTATGAGGCCCTGGGAGCACAGATCTCATGAACAAAAGCACCATTCTGGCAGGTCAGACCAAACCCCATTCAGCCCAATATTCTGCCTGCAATGCTAGAAAAAGTCACTGCTATTTAGTGAAGGTATGCAAGTTTCAGCACTTTCAGCGGTCCATTAACCTCATACTGCCCCAGCATCCAGAAGTGTTTTATTAAAGTTGTTAAAGTTAAGATCAGGTGAGATGTGCTGTAATTTCTGTGTTCCATTTAGCTTCCACTTCAAGATCTTCTAAACCTCAGTCACATCCTCTTGTCAGTGTCCTCCTCCTATGAAAAGAGGCCCAGACATTTAAATCTCTCTGAGTAAAGCAGTTGCTTCACAGTCTTTATTTTTGTACTTGCCTTTTTCTGCACTTTCTCTAATGCCACCCCATTCCTTTTGAGATATGAAGACCAGAATTAATTGCAGAAAACAATACAGGACACAGCAGCAAAAAGATGCCCTTTATTTAATAAGCCTAAATGGTCAACAAAAATCACCAACCAAACACAAAGGTGGTGGACACCTGAATTGAGAGAACCATAAATGCAGGCCTGTTACCATACTGACATGTTTAGCACTAGTTTTGTATCAAAATGGGGAAGCTGTTGTGTGCTGATAATTAGAAAAAACCCTCTATGCAATGTAAGGCATAAGGACACAAGACAATAAACAGCAGGGTAACTTCACCCCTTTTATCCTGCATCTGATGACATGTGCCTCCAAATAAATGCTTGCATCTTTGCAGAATTCTCCAGGACCAACCAACTTATTTTTATTCTCAAGTACTTTGCACAGTTTCTCAGAAATACAGTTTGATTTATATCTATAATTTCACAATAAATGAAAAAGATGTGCTTTCTTCCTAGTCAGTTTTTCCCGAGGAGTCTGCTGACACTAGACTTTGAAAATTCAATATGATGCTTAAAGGATTCTCTTTAATTGCCCTAATACTTTAGTTAAATTGGGGATTTGGGGATTCACTTCTCTTTAATGTTTCCCCTTCCCATCTTCTATGTAAGGTGAATCAGAGCAACACCTTTCTTTATGATGATCTCTTTTTTTTCATCCCCCAGACCCTCTTTGTGCCACTGTCATGGATCTCCACTGATCTCCCAATCAATACAGGTGCAAAGGGAGCTACACAGAGCTCTCTGGCCAAGTGATGTAGGGACAAGTTTCCTTTTAATAAGATTTGTTTTCTTTTCCATCCACACAAGTTTCTCTTTAGGTATGTTTCTATTTTCTAAAAAATAATGACATCATCCAGCCATGCTTTCCTGCAAATCACATTTTTGAGGTGCTTTTTGTACTTTGTAAACCATGCCTGTGATGGTCACTGTATGGATATCTTTCATAACACAGTGTTTAGCTGCCTTTTGAGTTTTCGGGCACCAAATACAGTACCAGTTTGACATTTCTATTTCTCCTGATCTCCCCAAGTTCCTTTCTGTCCCCTTCTGATGGCTTGTGAAGCACCTGTCCTCCCAGTCTTGCTATATATTCATAAAGTGCACAATGCTGGCATTTCATCTTTGTTAGTAGAAAAGGTCACTGGGTTTAGTATTCAGATAGACAAAGGAAGGGCAGAAAAAGAATACACATTCATATTTAAATTTCAATTAGAAAAGCTTAAAAGCCCTAAACTTGGCATAGAACATCTGGGAGTAAATGGACAGGTTAGATAAGAAAAAGGTTGTTGGAGAGAGTGTAACAGTTTCTTCTTCAGCAAAGAAGAAGCAAATTCTTCTGGAGCAAATTCAACATTACTCTGATAATCAGCCAGAAGAAAAAACACTGCAAGTCCCACAGCTCAGTTAATCTGTGTTTACCCTTCTGCCTCAAGTGTGGAAATTATTTTGTTTTACACTACTCAAGCTCAAGACTTTACCATCCAAAGAGTGACAAATGCTGTTCACTTATACATGAAGACATTAGTTACTATTTTCTAAGGGTTGTAGCTATGATTACCATGGTCTTTTCAATAAGAAGTAACATTCAGAGCACACCAAAACAGAAAACCACAGTGTTTTTCACCAAGAGGAAAATTAGACCTAGACTTATTATAGGCAGACAAATTGTTGTCCTTAGTAACTGTAGATACCAGATTGTTTGTATGCTGGTGGAGTAATATCTATATTGATGGGAAGTAACAAGAAAGAAGATATTAAACATTTTTCATACAAATGTATATTGCTTCATGCATCTTTAACCATATTATTTATCACCAACTATTGCTTTACATGTGGTCAAGGATAATGGCTTTAGGAAAGTTGTTTCTGTGTGTGTCAGTTAATTAATTTGTTCTTTCCAACTGACTGCAAAGTCTGCACATTTCACATCATCTTTGTTAAAATGATAACAAAAACACAGAACTCATCCTCCAGAGGCTACCAAAGCTTGATTTGAGAGCTGATTAGATGAGGGACAACAGCAAGGCAACAGATGGATACAGTGAAATAGGTGGGGTGTGAGAACCTCATCCAGATACCATCAGTCAGAGAACAAATGAGTGCAACAGTGACTACAGTATAGTGGTGATTTGTGTAGTAAAAGCTTTGAGAAACCACATAAAAAAGAGGATCATCATAAAGAGGAACATGAAGGAAGAAAAAGAAATATTTTTAAAGGCACTGAGAGAGCATATTTTAAGGTGGAGGCTCTACAGAAAAATCACTGATGTGGAAATGGAAAACAAATTATAAGTAAGTGATCAAGATGGACATCATTTGTGGCTCAAGGATGGGATTAGAAATCAACTCTGCAAGAAATACTATGCAGAGCAAACCTTGGTCATAAAGGACCTTGTCAGTGAAGATTAGTGAAATTACACTGATATACTGCAGAAGGGGTGCAAAGCAGAGATGCTGTGATGAAAGTAGCAAGCCAGAAAAATTACCTGTGCAACACAACTTTGCATTGAGTGGGCAGGACTTGTAAAAGTCAAAATTGAGAACTTCTTAAAAACTTGCCCTTGGGCAGATGAGAAAATGGATATAAACATGCAAATAGAGAATAGATGAGAGGGAAAGCTAGAAAATAAAAATTTTACTTTGTGACAGAGCAGCAGGAGGTAGCTAAATGTCTGTCTTAGTGGTTGTCTGTCTTCCTTGATTTTTATGTCCTTAGACCTTTTCATCTTGTTTTTAGCTCTCTTATGGGACATCTTAGAAGCCAGACACATGTTGCATAAACTCTTCCCCTGTTCTCAAGCTTAACTAGAGCCTTTTCTGACAGGCAAGAGAGGATTTGTGCTTTTAAATGAACCTTTTGGAAACATGGCCTGCATGTGAATAGCTATCTTATACCCAATGTGTAAGGTAGCCTGAAAAAAGGCAGGAGCTCGAGTGCTGAGATGATGTCCCCAGCCACATGGAGTCAAGAGGCAGAGAAGAAAGTCTGGACTAAGCTGCCATATGTAGGGTGAATACATGTCTAGAACCACAATTTGCAATAAGGTCTTTTATCCTTTACTCACTGACTAGATGTATAGAGTTGTAAGGACAATAAGGAATACAACAGTGGGACTTGATGATCTTAAAGGTCTTTTCCAACTAAAATGATTCTGTGCCTCCATGAAACTGTAGCCTTGAACATGAGGGGATCGAGGACACCCTCAGCAAATTTTCAGACACCAAGTTGCACAGGAGTGTTGATCTGCTAAAGGTAAGAAAGCTTTACAGAGGGATGTGGCCAGGCTGGATCAATGGGCCAAGGCCAACGGTAGGAGGTTCAACAAGGCTAAGCGCTGGGTCCTGCACTTGGGTCACAATAACCCCATACAAAGCTAAAGGCCTGGGGAGAAGTGGCTAGAAATCTGCCTGGTGGAAAAGAACCTGTGAGTGTTGGTCAACAGTCAGATGAACATGAATCAGCAGTGTGCCCACGTGGCCAAGAAGGCCAGCAGCATACTGGCTTGTATCAAAACCAGCATGGACAGCTGGACTAGGGAAGTGCCCTAGTACTTGTCACTGGTATGGCCACACGTCAAATACTGTGTTCAGTTTGGGGCCTCCAAGAGGGACACTGAGGTGCTGGAGCATGTCCAAAAAAAATGTAATGAAGCTGCTGAAGGGTCTAGAGCACATGTCTTATGAGGAGTGTCTGAGGGAACTGCGGTTGTTTAGCCTGAGAAAAGGAGGCTGAGGGGACACCTTATCACTCACTACTACTACCTGAAGGGAGGTTGTAGTGAGGTGGGGATCAGTCTGTTCTCCCAAATAACAAGTGCTGGGACAAGAGGAAAGAGCCTCAAGTTACACAAGTGGAGATTTAGATTGGATATTATGAAAATTTTCTTCACCAAAAGTGTTGGAAAGCATGGGAACAGGCTGCCCAGGGAAGTTCTGGAGTCTCCATCCCTGGAGGTATTTAAAAGATGTGTAGATGTCGTGCTTAGGGATGTGGTTTCTTGGTGACCTGGCGGTGCAGGGTTAGTGGTTGGACTTGATGATCTTGAAGGTCTCTTTCAACCAAAACGATTCTATGTTTCTATAATTTAATAACATGAAATGTAAATGATATTTGCTGACAAAGTCAGCACAGTCTTAATCCCTCTATAAGGAACTTCAGTAATTTTTTCTCAGTAGTTGAGCTGTGACATTGATATGCTTTGCTATTTGTCATGCTGGAGATTGCAGCTAATAGTAGCCCTTAATTAAAAGTGACAATCTGTGTTAATATCTTATTTCTCATTAATGTACAGTGTTATTGAGTTTTGACCACTGTTCTATTTGCTCTGCTAACTAGTTGCAAACACCACTGGAGATCTTTTTTCACTACTGATAATCAAAAGAACTTTTTATAGTATCTCAGTCGCAGAAGTAAACACAAGTGCAGTGATTCCCTTTCCTGTCTTGTCACTCAATGCTCTGCATATGTTTTGTCCCATTGTGCTGGGTTTGGCCAGGATAGGGTTAATTTTCACCAGAATAGACAACTGAACCGGCCAATGGGTTATTTGATACCATACTATAGAAGGTTGGAGGCTAGGCTGGGTAAGGCATAGTCTCTGCACAGTGCAAGTTTAGGCTATTTGGTGGGCTTTATATCATTCACTTTATATATGTTTCATTACTGTTATTGTTTTTATTGTTGCTTTCTTTTTATTTTTTTCACTGTTGCTCTTGTTGTTTTATTAAATTCTCCTTTTCTCAACCCATTGGGTTTTCCCTTTTTCTCCCTGTTTTCCCTCCCATTCTTGGGGAGGAGATTGGGGGTGGGTGAGTGGCCACATGGTGCTCAGCTCCCATCAGGGTCTAAACCATCCCTGACGTGGCACACAGTTCATGCATTCTAGACTTCACTATATTTGCTGTTCACAGCTGACTCCCCATCTCATCTTCCATTCTTTCTTGTTTTCTTTTTTTTCCTATTCCTCTTTTCTTCAATTTACTCTTCCTCTGTAGATTCCCTTTCCTACTGTTCCTGATCCTTCTTCTGTTCATTCTCACTTCTCCCTCCTCTTCAGTTCCTCACTGTTGGAGCTGGAAATCTCCTCAGAGTGGCTTTCAGGGGTGGATTGATCTTTTTGCAAATAAGAAATGCATTATAAAACTACATCAAACCTGCCTCTGCTGCCTGCAGTATCTTTTCATCTCAGGATGGACTTTGACTACATGCCAGCAAATTGACATCTGCAGCCAGAACCCAGTAACAAAATACCAGAAATTGGCACTTGGTCAAATTTTAGGCTTTCATTACACAAGAATGACCAATCTGCTTTTCTGATGAAAAGAAAATGCATAATAGCAATAATATGCCCTTGAAAATTGCATTGAGAAACACCAAAGATTACCTAGTTCTGTCCAAATAGATTTTCTATCCTAAACACTGAATGAAAGTAACAGGAAAGAAATAAAAGATCAGATTTTGATATGAATGAAGATGAAAAAGGTTGAGCATGTATTGATGAGAGAAAAATAAGCAAAAGGATAAATTGCAAATCACCACATGGCCCAATTTTAGCCTGAGCTGCTGGCTTTTATTTCACATATTTTGGATTGTTTCTGTGAGAAGGATAAAACTGACAAACTTGTCTGCTCAGATCTTTGTTTGCTGTGGTCTTGTATTTAGAAATAGAGGGCAAAACCTATTTTCCCAGACAAGCAACAAGTACACATGAGAGACAGGCTCTTTGTGCTGTAGCTCAAGCACCCTTCATGCCAGTGCCTTGGAGAAAACAAAGCTTTCTTGATCTTATTTTCCCTCAAGCAGACTCCATCCATTTGGACACCATCCCATAAGGCTATTCCCTCAGCATTACGGACCAGAAAACCTCCCATCTGAGCCATGTCACTCACTCCTCAGATCTGCATGCAGGTAGCCTCAGGGCCTGCTGCAGCAGCTCACAGTTTCCATTGCCACATATTCTTGCATTGAGTTGGTATCTCTTATTTTCCTGAATGAAAGACTGATGCCCTCCCCAGAACCTCAGTGCTGTGGTACAAGAGCTGAGCCCACAGCACAAGGCATCTAATTGGAGGCTATGGGGAACAGCATGTATTGTGGCATAGCCATGCTCAGGAAGCTGGGTGCCTCTGGGACACAAAGACCTCCTGCACAGCTGGTGCAGCCACCCCACGCTCTCATTAAGTCCGATGTTTTGAGGAAGTGCTGGCCCTACTCCTCAGGTGGATCAGGTCTGGTGCATGCTAAATCATCAGCTGCGTTGTGAGGGAACCATACAGTCCATGGGTATATTTGTGTCTTGGAGACAAGGAAGAGCCTTACAGCTGTGGTGTTGTTAGTAAGTTATGGTTACTATACTTTGTCACTTCACTGTTTGCATACTGTGAAGTTAACCAGGCATGTGCATTTAAGGCTGCTTTGTGTCTCATTAGTATCATTCCTCAACCAGCTGGAAGAAAATCTGGCAAAAATCAATCTAAAATATTCAGTACAATCCTCAATAGAGTATTTAAGAACATTTCTTAATGAAGCTTATTTCAACATTATATTCACTTTGGATTTCCCAGCATGCCTGATGCTGAAAGAGTTTGCAACAGGTCTTGATTTGTGCTTGTTGGTTTGGTTGTCAGTAGTTGCTTTTTTTTATAGGAACTCTTAAAAGTTCTAGGGAAACCCCAGCAATAAAAACAACTAAACCTTCAAAACCAAAATCAGAACTGAAGAAATGGGAATTGGTGTAGAAAAGGTTGTTTTCAGTATATGCAAGGACAGTCATAGTGTTAAAAGTTTAAATGGAAATAAATATTTTTTTTCTAAAAATTGAAGTGATTCAGAAATTATTGTGGCTGACTGTGCTCATTTCCATCCTGGAAATTACATTTCTTTGAGGTTCTGAATCAGGAACAGCTGGGACACTCTGTACCAGCAAGGAACAAGGGACTTGGAGACACATGTCAGAAGAGATACTCTGCTTACCTGTGTCAGAGAGCACTTAAGAGACAGACAGACAGAAATGCAGCAGACCTTAATTACAGAATACAATTAGGAAAAAAACCCCAGCAAGATGATGGGAGCTTTGGTTTGTATTGGTAAGTGCAGTACCCTGTCATATGTAGTGAAGCTGCTAGGACAGACGTGAAATTTATCATTAAGCTATGAACTGCTTAACCCCTTACTGATGACCTGGCTTCTACTTGCCTGCAACCAAAACTCCCATTTGTGTGTAGAGGAAGAAACAAAGGGGCAATAAATTGGGATGGGACCTGAAGGTGTATCTGTAAGGCTTTTGGTGAACTGTCTCCAGTTGTCTGCTTCCTCAACAGGATTTCTAACCCCCTTGTTCCTAAACTAGCCTGTGTGAGGGCAGGCTGATCATTGTGTATAGACTAGTGACACCACCCTGCACCACTGCTGTCTCTGTCTTATATTAATTTGTCCAGTGTTCTCCCTTGTCTGGGCCAATGTGAGAAGTCTTCTGAGTCAGGATGGGCTGGAGGAGGGACTGCATATATGATCTCCACTAAACTCATCTCTTTTGACTTTTCTAAGAGTATCCTGGGTGAAGACATCAGGAACTGAGGCTTTCCCAAAAACATCTTCAAACATCATAGAGGCATGATGTGGCTCTCCCATATGGGGAAAAGACACGGCTTTATGTGGTCTTTAGACCCCAAGCCAAGAAGCAGCTTATTTGCCCAACAGCCCACCTAACAGTGATAACCATCAAACAGCATCACTTAGTCTCTCCATGGTTAGAGCAAGGCTGCAAGTTCTGTTTGGCAGACAGTGGCTTTGCAGTATCCAGTTAGTGTCAAACACCCCCTATGGCATGAGATATTAAAACCATGTGGAGACTCAGAAAGCAGCCTGGAGCCATTCCCTGGCTTAAGGACTGGTATCAGGTGAGACACACTGCAGAAACAGATGCTAGAAAGAGCCAGAGTTTCAGGAAACTGTCCAAACCTGCTCCATTACAGGGAAGGGCTCTCAGCTTCAGAGGGGGAAACAGTGAGAGCTAAAATGTCTCTAAACCAAATATTTAAAAAGAATGAACTGTAGGGTTTGACTGGACAGTGCCCTGGAAACTTCACAGAGTAACCAGGGTGGGGAGAGGAGCTGGAGTAATTCCTGCAAGACATAACTGCTTCTGACATGGCTGATCTGCCAGGACTGGATGTTCCTTACCACAAGGAGGATGAGTAATAGAGTGAAGCCAGAACAACAGGATTTTGTCTTTTTTTTTCCATGTTATCTCTGTTGGGGAAGGTAAAGGGAGGTGTGTTGTTAGATGAATATTAATGAGTGGTCTGGTTTGTATCCCAACACAAGTAGTCTCACAAGGTGCTTCTTTTAAATAGCATCAAAGGAGCTGGGGTTGACTGTCTGCACAGGCCATCTCTGCCAGTTGTACCCTGGGAAGCACAGAGGCCACCCAAAAAGCTGGTGGTGGGGCACAACATCTTTGTCCAGGGACAAAGATATGATATGGTATACGAGGCAGGGAAGCAAAGCTAGATACCTCCCTTACCTCCAGAACAAAGCTCCCCCAGTTCTCTTTGGTGATTGTCATCCCACAACTTCAGGGAGGCCTCTCCTCACTTTTAGAAAATGCCCAGAATGAAGAGAGAGATTTTGAGCATCATTACTCCTGGACTCAAGCCTTATTCTCAGGGTCACCAATCAATCCTTTCCGGTCCTCTGCCAAACCTCCCCCATGCAAAATGCCTCCTACTCATCAGGGATGAGAGGCACTCAGGTCACACCCCAGGTCCTCAATGCAGCATTGGAGAACAGAGTCTACATTTCCTGGGGCACCCTGCCAATGCCAGGACTCCCATGCCCAGGGGAAATTCTCTCCCTTTTGGGGTCCCTCGCCATTAACCATCCCTTGGCTCTCATGTTGGGAGGCAGCCAGGGTGGGAGCATGCAGTAATCAGAGGACCTAATGGAACAAAAAAGCCCCCCCTGGGGACTGGTCCTCACTAACCTGGTGTTCCCTTCCCAGGGTTTCCCCTGCTCCCTGGGATGAGAGGAGGGGAGAGGAGGCAGGAGCAGGGCAAGCACCATGCCACCCCAAGCAAGGTCTGAAATGTCAGAGACATTCATTACAGGTGGGACCTCATCATGCGACCTTAGCTGAAAAGTCAATGTTTTCTGGAAATATGAAAGTACTTGAGAAATTTGGATCTGACAGTCCTTGGGTACCTTTAAGAGGTGAGGTTGTCATGGCATTTATTTCCTTCTCTTGAAAAAGGCTGTCTGCCAACTGTGTCTGATATATGATGCATCCTTGGCTCACCCATCACCACTTCAGTATGGGTTTCTGGTGCTGCTGTGAGCTTATGGACTTTTTAATGCAAACCCAGCCTCAGTGCTGAAATGGGCTGTATTGCACTGCCTGGCCATATAAGAAAGGACATTTGTTCCATCACTGACTGCTGACATGATGTCTTATTTCTTCAAGTCTGTTTGCAAGTGAAATAAGCACCTGAAAATTACAGTGTTATACACTTTTAGCAACCAAGCACATAACCAAGTACTGAGTTCAGTATTACTTGGGGATACATTTAAGTTGTAATTCTCTCTTTATTGATGTATTTTCTCTCTGTCACTCTGGGAGGTGATTGTTAATAGCTTATTCTTCATCCTCGTCCCCGAAGGAAATAAAGCTTCCTTGGACTCCATGTGTTTGTACGTGTCTGTGAGTCTATTCCACTCTGTTAACTTTTGAACTACAGGCAACTTTCAACCTGCATTAGAAAACAGTTTCATGAAAATAAGCAGGCAGGTAAAAGACAGAGACGGCAGTAGTGCCTTTACAGAGGATGGGCTATTTGTCAATGCTACAAAATCCAACTACATGGAGCAGATAGCAACAGGTACTGGGCTTCATTAGCTCTGTTACTCACATGATTATTTGTTTTCTGTACCAAAGCCTACAGGGATAAGCTCTTTCTTGTTAGTACCTCTGTATTAGATGCCAGAGGATTTTTCCAGGTAGTCAATAAGTTAATCAGTTGGCCTATGAAGGAATAATATTAAAGGTTGATTTGTGAGCCACTTTCTGACATTTCAGCTTAGTCCTTGGGCAACACTTGGTCTTTCTGGTATTGTCAGGTGGCATTTCAGACAAAAGTACAGGCCACCACTTCCTCTGAGAGCAGCTATATAAAATCAACTATGCATGACATAGATGTGAGCTTACTTGGAGTAAAATTAATGTTGTTATGGGCATGTATCTGGAGAGAGATGATGTGATAAGTTTAGGCTAGGTCCAAACTGCCAGGCAGTGACAGAGGTAGACAAGTCTTATGCTTGATGCTTCTCTTCTGTAAATGTCAGCCTTACTGACCTCTGTGTCAAATGGAGCTAGAAAAAGTCGCTCATTTTGCAGCATTTTATTCCTATAATTTCTCTCATGAGGATGGGTCTGCTCTGAACACTGCAAGTGGGAGTGAGGGACAGCTGTCCCTGGTGGGAAAGCCCTTTACTGGAGCAGGACCAGCCAAGGGTGCCAGGTAGGATTCATGTATGCTCAGTTGCTCTGCTCATTTCAGACATGAGAACTCATTAGAGATTCTCTGGAAAAAAAACTCTGTGTGATCTTTGCTGCTTAAACATACCTGGCTCAAAATGCCTTGCTGACTGTTGCAAGCCACCTTCTAGCCCTCTTCTGTTATTTTACCTTTGCCTAATATTTGCAGAGGTCATCATGGGTTTTAAATATGACAAAGCTAAAGACTGTTCCATGTGGCATAAGTATAAATACCTCTGTAACAGATTTCCTCCATTAATAACATAAAGATATCTCATTTTTCTTCATGAAAAGGAAGGAGCAGTCCCTGCTTTTTCCTTTTGGGTAGCCTTGGCTGGCAGCGTAGCGTCTCCAACACTCACCAGTGGACACCCGTGGGGGCCTCTGCTGGAAGATGAGCCTCTGCTGTTCCCAGATGCATGCCAGCTAGATCACAGTGGCATCCACCATCAGTGAGAGGGCTCTTTTATGCCTGGGTGGCACCACATGGGCTCAGGTGCTGGGAGAACACAGAAAAGCTGAAGGTAATGCTATGCAAGGACATCTTGGCATTGACTGGCTTTTGATGACTTCTTTCTCTTACATATTTTTACTCTCTGTGTCTTTTCCTTTAAGACCCATCCATCTTACTATTTCTCTCCACTGTTGTCCTTTTGACAATCTGCCTTCCTCTCGTCCCATGTACCTCCTGTGTCATCTCTGTTCCTCTCTGTTCTCTGACACTGGGTGGTGGCAGGAAGTCAGACCCCTTCCTCCAAAATCCCCTGCCCTTACCACTTGACATCATTGTTTTAAACATATCCTCTTCCTGACTCAGCCCCTGTCCCACAGATAAAAAGTCCAGTCCTGCCTACTTTCCACCCCATGAGGTCACTTCTTCAGGCCTGCATCTCCCACTGGCAGAGCAGAAGTCTGTACCTTTGGGTGTGAAAACAAAGAGGAAACAACTGCCCATGCTACTGCACAAGCATCTAAAAGCCTGTTGAGGCTAACATTTTAAACACTGAATGCTTTGGGAAGCTTCTGTGTTATCACAAGGGCAGATGTTCCTCTACATGATGCATCTGTGTTCTGGGCTGCACAGCAGGAAAACAGCTCCTCATGCCTCGGGGTGCCTTCATGTCACCAGGCATCTGCCTTCCTGCCTGGGAACTGGCAGAATAGACAAGAGTCTTTTGGAGAAGATTTTCCTTAACGTAGAGAAAACTCCCTTTCAGACTGTGGTTGTTATTTTCTCCATATTGATCCACTTACACTTTTCCACTATGCTCATGGAAAGTTACTTGTGGCATTTCAAGGAATTAGCTTGGCCAATGCTATGGATTTCTGAGAACTTGATTATAACACAATTTATCTCAAAAGGTTTTTACTGTCCTTTTGCTTTTTTTTTTTTTGTCCTTTAACAGCAATGATCTTTAATTTCAGCTCTACTTTTAACTTTTTCTTATACAAATATGATTTACAAATAAATGTCCCAATACCTCTTGTTTCTATATACATTATCTACTCTTATGAGTTACCTCAAGTGCCTTGTCTATCAAAGAGGAGGTTTGTTAGCTTTCTTCTCACAGGTACAAACCCAGTTTGAAATTTACTTCTATTCAAGGCTTATTTCCTTTTCCTTGTTTTGCAATCCTTACCCTCCCCAGAGGAAAAATGATTTTGGCAGTTGCAGAGCTGTGCTGGCATAGTGGCTGTTCATGGGCTCACGGGTACCTTTTCAATATGCATTTGAAGTCACGTGATTTATGTTTTTTATGGAAACATGAAAAAAAATAGATATCTTATTAGTCACTTAGACACAAATGTGTTTACCATGTATTGACTAAACAATACATTCTGGCTATTTCTTGGGCAAAAATATTCCTTTCTGCAATAACAGTAAGCTCTTAGTATCTATTTTGCAGAGACCTATTTTATGTCATAAAGCAAAACAGAATGTTGGAGGTATGTGGACACCCCCATGCTTTCTGCCAGGTTCAACAGACTGGAGGCCACTGCTGCAGCAGTGGGCAATCTGATGTGAGGAGGCTATCAGGACAGTCAAATCTTATTTCTCCTGGGTTTGGCATCTCAGACAGCATTTCCATCTTTCCCAGTAGCTAACTTGTCTAAAACTGGCCCACAATGCCCTACAAAGCTGCAGATGAAGTAGTGAACGAAGTGATCACTAAGAACTTTTTCAGAGCAGTTATAAATGGCTGCACAATATGTGCATTTACATGCAATAGTTCAAACAACAATTCTATGTGATGTGAAATAAAATTTTTTACTTCAAACTCAAGCTTTAAGAGAGGCTAAATACACTGTCAGAAGTAGGAGAGTACCGAGGATGGAAAAGAGATGGTTTAATATTTCAATGTTTTATCTTCCAAATCTCATGGGCTTTTGAGTTTCTCTAGTTTAGATGAATCCTTAGTTACCAATAATAAGCATGTTATACCACCTCATTAGGAGCTAAGCTTCCTTTTACAGCACAAAGGGGTTTTTTTTACCTCAGAGTATCTCTTTTGGAAATCCCTTGCTTCAATTTTTTAGGATTACATTTGATCCACCCCCCCAGCTTTCATTGCCTTGATGGCTGATAACCACCTTGTGATTGGTAAGATGCATTGAGGTTTTAATTAAGTGTTTTTCTAGTGATGACATCCTATAAGAAGTTCTAGCCATGATTTGTGAAATGTGCAAACTTGTATTTAGCATAGCTGAAATTCAACCTAGGCCTGTAACTCCAGCTCTCAAAGTCATCAAGTTATTCCTGTATGATCTGCCAAACATTCTCTGAATGAATGATTGCCCTTAACACCCGTCATCATTAAACATCCTTGAAAAATACCCAACAGATGTGTCAAGTCTGTTGTGAGGTTACAAAGTGAGAGAAATGTCAAGATTTCATCCCTGTCTTCGAAGCCTTCCCTGGTAAACTTTTCTGGTAAACTCCAGTATGACAGTATATACATATATATGTATATATTTCAGTACTAGACATAATTTCCTCTCTGAAATAAAGACAATAACAACAACAAAAAAGAACAGACAGAAAAAACCTCCACAAAATAGACTCATCAGTTTGATAACTTTATAGTCCTTGTGTTTATATTTTCTTCTCCACCTTCAACAATAAATTATGATATGGGGCAGTTTGTCACCTACTCTGTGGAAATCCAGATGGGTAGAGTTTAAATTTTTTTTTTTTTTTTGAGAATCAAATTCTCATTGAAGAGAGATATTATGTGGCATGAGCCACATTTGATAGCTCATATTACATTTTATCCTGTTTTCTTTTTTATTCTTTGTATTTGTTTCAAAAATTCAAGATTTGCCCTGAAGCATGCATACTACTGAGGCTGTAATAGTTGCCATTGTTTCCCAAGCAATTAATCTGCTTTCCTCTGTTTCTCTCTCCTTCTGTCTCTTGAATTGGTTTATTTTTTGATGTCTTTATCATACCACTTCTCATTTCAGAGATTTAGTAGAAAATAGTTATCTTCTATCTTTGTTTTCCTCTTCTGTTTCAGCATTTTGGAGACCAAATGCTCAGGCCTCCCATATTTGTGTTCATGAGTTTTCATTCCATTTCTGTTGTGGTAATTTTCATAACCTCTTTCCCATTATCTGTCTGTTCATTTGGAACACTTAATTTCTGAAAAAAAAAAAGTAATCCTTTAAAAATCAAAATCCTTAATTATAACATTTATTTTTTGTTTATCCTTCAATTTAATTTAACTTGAATGATCTTGATTCATTAAATCTCAGAGTATTTTCTACAGCCACCGGTAATTAAAATCAGCTAAAATAACATTGCCTCTGCCTGATGGCAGGGCAGCCATAGAAGCTTTGTACTGAGAGTAGTAGGCAAGCATGGAGCAGATCTACAAATATGTTTGCAGATGTTGATGTGAAGTGAAGAGTGAGGTTATCCAGAAAGAGTGTAAGAAGGGAGAAGAACAAGCCAAGGACAGACCCTCATGAATAAAAAAAGACCAAAAGACTTGCAGAGAAGCCTCTGGTGAGATCACAGCATATTAATGTTGTAGAAATAAATTACACCAAAAACACTATAGCTAATGCATGAGAGTAAACTGAGCAATCCTAGATGACTGATGATTCCTATTAGTAGGACTGAAAAGCTCTGGATAACATGTGTTCCCATGTTAAAATAGAAGATAAAATTCTGGTGTAACTCTAATTTGTGAATGTACTTATATAGCACATTATATATTGTATACCTGCTGTTCCCAGGCTAAATCCCAAGGTAAAGTGCAGTTGAAAATATGGTGTTACACATTCAGAACAATCTCAGAACTGAGGAGTATGAAATATTGCTTAAGTCTTGTGATATTGCTTATCTATGGTTTAAAATACAGGATAATTGTATTAATTGTCTTATTGCAGAGATCTGCATTTGAACACAGCAGCTGTGCTCTGTGTTCACTCAGTGGATGCTCTTTTCCAGTCTTGCTACTGCAAGTTATTTGTGCCTGAGAACCAAATGCATTGGGTTCAAGAATTTGTGATGCCTGATGATCAGGTCCTAAAATTGCAATGCTTGGTTGGCTGCTTGTGCATAAGTTACTAGCATTCCAGTATGTTCTTGATAGCTCAACAGTATCACTATGGGTTTTGAGGTGTCATGGTCAGAAACCCAAGCACTTCATCAGGTGGTGAAAAAAAAAAACCTGCTACCCCTCTGTCAGCATTTTCTTTTTAGATTAATGACAAAACTGACACTTTATTATACTGAGAGATAGACATCTCAGGATTGGGACAACACAGGGAGATGCTCTTGCTCCACGGTAAGTTAACTTGCATGTTAAGAAGCCTTAAACAGCACAGTTTCCAACCCCCATTTTGTTTCCCATATTTAAAAGTGGCCATTGAGAATGTAAGTCCTGAAATTGTATTTAAGAATTTAGAGAGATGTTCCTTCAGACAGGAAGTATAAAGTTAGTCCAGAGGAGGGCCACGGAGATCATCAGGTGGCTGGAGCACCTCTCCTACGAGGACAGGCTGAAGGAGCTGGGATTGTTCAGTGTGGAGAAGAGAAGGCTCCAGGGAGACGTAATAGCCACCTTCCAGTACCTAAAGGGAGTTTATAAAAAGACTGGAGAGGGCCTGTTTACAAAGGCCTGGAGTGAAAGGATGAGGGGCAATGGTTTTAAATTAGAAA
>JANIJG010017177.1:17198-29736 GCA_024611175.1 Megaceryle torquata
GGGAAATGGTTGTAAAGGGAGGGAGAATCGGGTTAGATTGGATCTTAGGAAAAAGTTCTTCACAGCGAGGGTGGTGAGACGCTGGAATAGATTGCCCAGAGGGGCTCGTGGATGCCCCCTCCCTGGAGGTGTTCAAGGCAAGGTTGGATGAGTCCTTAAGCAGCATAGTCTAGTTGAGAGGCATGCCTGCCCATGGTGGGAAGGTTGGATTAGATGATCTCTAAGGTTCCTTCCAGGCTAAGCCATTCTATGATTCTAAAAAAAAAAAAAAAAAAATTATTGATTCTATGATTCTGTGATCATTCATTTGTGGTGGTGGTGGGTCATAATGAGGAGGGGGAAAGCTTCTTAAGTTAGTTTCACCTGTGGATCAAGGCGAGAGTATGAAAGCTAACACTGAAAGAAAAAAAAATGGCATAAAAGAAAGAATAGTTTCGAGCTCCTGATTAACAAGTGAGCTCTTCATTTGCTTTTGGGTTTTTTTGGAAGTCCTGGAATAATGTACTTATACAAATTTTTACATGGAAAATTGCAGCAGTTTCTTATAAGTACAAAATATGATTGTCCTGAAAATCAAACCCAATATCAAGAGTTTAAATTTAGTAAAAATAACTTTAGTAAAAGTTTGCAGCGAACACAATTTTCACAGTTTACATGCCCCTTATATATGTTTGTGGAATGTTCAGCACAGTGCTTTTCACTCACTTCATGTCACTACAGAGCTGGATAATAATAATTCTTAGAAATGCTCAGAGGTACTGCAGATTCAAAGAAACTGTCAGCTACCCATAAAGATATGGAGAAATGCTTATCTATCTTAAAGGCATTTTTAGAAGCACTGCCTCCCACATACATTTATAGGGGTTCTGGCCAGCAAACATTTAAGAGATTATATCTTTGGCAGGTAAACTTTCAAACTGTATTTAAGTCTTTTTATGTCCCCTTACACATCTTGAATCTGGATTTTTTTTTTTCCCTGAAACTGTGCCCTTATACAAATACTTGGGCTTGATAAGAGTTCTGATTTCTCAATTTCCAAATATAATTGCTGTCTTGTGCTTGCAAAATTGAACAGCCAAATACTTGTGAACTAGAGCTGGATGATGAATTGAAAGCATTTCAACCTTTAACCTCACATGTCTTTAAGTCCTGTCTACTTACATAAAACTGACAAAACCACATTTTTATGGTTTGTTTTCTGTGCAGCAGATCTAAACCAGCTTTTTAAAGGAAAAGGAAAATAGATCATATTCTGCCTCAGTCAGTATCAAAGTAAAGAGAGAATTTTGAATTATGGCAGAACTGTGTGTTATTGAAGAAAGTGCAAGAAAGAGAAAATGTCTAGCTCCTCTTTGCAAACCTGAGCTGAGCAAAGAAGGCTGACAACTTTGGAAAAATAATGTTGTCCATTCCTATAGTTACATGGCCCTGTATGAATTGGTTAGGAGGTCATTCAATGTAAGAATTGCCACTCTACATTCTGCTCTTACCTTCTGAGATTCAGCCAAGAGATTAATCACATATACAAATGAATCCAGACATCTCTGACAAAAGTATATTTTTTAAAATGTATTTTTATTTTATTTATTTATTTATTTAACCTAAGTTTTCACATCAGTTCTTTGATATAAGACCATTTCTGTATGCCTTTTTTACCTGCCACCTTGGCCCTTTATTGTTCTAGATAGATTGATATTTGAATTGTAGAAGTAAAGACAGAGTGGCATGGATGTCCTGATTCTTATTAGATAGAGAAAGAACTTCTAGCAGGAGTATATACAGCTTACAATAACCCACAACTCAGGCTGTCTTCTGTGATCTGTTCCTTTTCACATTTGTGAGACTGCCTTTTCTGCTTTTTGTACTGTCAGCAATTCCACTCATCTTTGATAAAAAAAGCTAACTAAATTTGGAAAAAATCTTAATGCAGGAGAGATACTGTATGTATTGAACTAAAGCCACCTTCAGAGAAGGTTGAGATACCTCTTTGAATTTACTGTTGCAAGCAATGTTTTGTAACTATATATTACAAAGAGGTTAAACTGCGCTAGGGAGAAAGTGGCAACAGAAGGAAAACTGTAACAGGAAGAAATAATTATTCCTATGAAAATAAAGGAGACTAGATGTGTATAAATTATTTTTCATGCCAGAGCTAAACAGGCCCCTTAGGAAGATAATAAAGGCCTCTTGAACCTCAAAGGCTTCTTGCTGCTTTCATATGCAGCTTTGCCTATAATACCTGTTTTGTTCAAATTAAAACTCACGCTCCTGTTGCCAATACAGAAATCTTTACAAGCACATTGAAGGCATAGCTCTTGGGACCAGGAGTGGGATAAAACATTCTGAAGAAATATATTTTCCAAACTGAGTTTGTCATTTCTTTAACCTCATCCTACAAACACAAACCATAACAAGAATTTTGATAAACATGTTTATCTTCAGAAGAATGTGAGATCTGAATAAAATGTTTCTTGCTTTGCTGCTCAGAATGAATGTAATTGCAAATGATAGAGGATATTTGTGCTGAAATACTTTAGCTTATTTAACATTTATGATAAAACTAAAATATAAAGCATGTCTACTCTGGAATATCTGTTTGAATAACGATGATATTTGTGGCATTAATCATAGCCAGTCTGAATAAATGAGTCCAACAATAAATTGTGTGTTAGTATAGTAGAGTAGTATAAATAGAGACCAACTATTTAAATAACTGAGTACCAGCTGATGCTTTTGTTACAGGTGTTTAGAATAGATTCCAGAATTCATTACATTTTTTCCATAGTACTATTAATTTAAAATTCTTTATCAGACTGCATGATTGAAAGGCATCTTTTACTGTTTGAAGAGCCCTTATGAAAATGAAGGATAGGATAGTTTCCCTAAAAGAGAGTCATGATCCCATAAAGAGAGAAATGAAAGTCTGAACAATGTGTCTGAAATCCTAGAGGTACGAAGATGATGAGGGGACTGGAAAATCTCTCTTATGAAGAAAGGCTGAGAGTCCTGGGGCTGTTCAGCCTGGAAAAGAGAAGACTGAGAGGGGATCTTATCAATGTTTACAAATATCTGAAGGGTGGGTTTCAAGTAGAATAGACCAGTCTCTTTTCAGTTGTGACAAGACAAGAGGTAATGGTAGCAAGGTGAAACACAGGAAGTTCCACTTCAACATGAGGAAAAAGTTCTTCACTGTGAGGGTGACAGAGCACTGGAACAGGCTGCCCAGATTGGTTGTGGAATCTCCCTCTCTAGACACTTTCAACACCTGCCTGGATCTGTTTCTGTGTGTGACCTAGGTGTTCCTGCTCTGGCAGGGGGGTTAGAATTGATGATCTCCAGAGGTCCCTTCCAGCTCCTACCATTCTCTCATTCTATTATTCTATGAGTCTATGAAGACCTTTCAGCGTTGCAGGATTATGTCTGGAGGAAGGAAACGAGGTATCAAACCAATGATAAACCTGGTGGTATAATAAGCACTAGAAATCCTGTGGGATCATACCTTTCATCCAGATAGAGGTGCTTTCTGGTACCAAATTTATGGTAAAGGACATATTTGAAGTACTTTTGTATTCAGATGTTTTACTATAAATGAGAAGTAAGGAAAAACAACAATAGAATAGAAAATTATTCTAAAGTATGGAGACTCTAATTTAGGGAGAATGAGAAATTATGGTGAAATTAGGACAATTCTCAGAAATAGAATGACATAAAAAGTTAGGATTTATCTGGAAGTGGTAGGAAGGGTGAAGAACTGAGGAGATGATCCCACATTCCAGAAGTGTGCATAATTCCACAATGGTGCAATTTGACAGTACAAATATGCGGTGGTGAAATACTTTGGGTAAAGATAAAAGGAATAGAAACCAAAAAGAGAAATAATAACAGCCATCTGTTATGCATCAGAAGATCTGGAAAAGAGAATGGAAAAAAGAATTCCTGGATCATTCTTTATGCTGTGGGATGCTGTGCTCCTGAGGAATGTTTACAACTCATATATTTGCTGCTTAGCAAACCCAACATGCCTGCATCACCGAAGATGTCTGTAAAGTATGCAGAAAACAAATTTTGGAAGCAGTGCTTAACTGTGCCCATAAAGTAAAAGCCAACTGTGAGGGACTGATGAAGAATCATTCTCTTTAGCAAAACCTCACATGATTTAGATATAGTCACTATTCTGAATTCCACCTATTTGGATTCCTACTCATTTCTGATGATGTGGCAGTCAATTTAGGAGGGAAGTGTGGTATGAAGAGATAAACATTTATCAAGTCTTTGTTCTTGCCAAGGCAGGGCTTAACTGAACTGTTCTTTGAAAGGCCCAAACCACCTGAGCCTGTGAGACTTTACAAACTGATAAAGTTCAATGCAAGTTTGGGCTTTGTTGTTTCACTGTGGATGTTTGACTGCCCTGAAATGGTACACACAAGTCAGAGCACTGCACAGCTGGATAGGTGAACTGTAAATAGAACAAAAGAGTGCTGATTTTCCAAATATACCCTTGAAAGTGCTATTTTGCTTGAGTTCCAGAAAATGCTGAAATGGAGCTTTGAATTCTGCTTTTGCAAAATAGTTTGTTATTGGTTGCTTTATATTAATTTCAAAGTTACCAGAAAGATGAATGCAAGAGGTAAAGTTTTCTCTGTCTATTGTATGACTTCTCCAGTTGATTTATATGATGACAAGCTGGCATCAGGTGAGAAGTGTTCACTGACAGAAAGAGAAACACCCTCTTATTTCAATGATAAGGTCAGAGCACTAATATATTCTTTTGTTTGTTTGTTTGCTTCTACCAAACTCCAAGCCAGTCTGGTCAAGTTCTTCAGCCTCACTAGAGTCTCCAGTTCCTTCCAGGAGAAAATTTATCCCCACAAAGAATACACTTCCTTCCTGGCCTAGATTAGAACCCTCTCTCTATGGAGTTTGGTCAAAAATACAGAAGACTGCATGCTTTGGTAAGGGCAGTAGTAGCACATTCAAGATCCACTTAGAATTTGAGTCTTATGATTTTTTAAGTCTTGGCTTAGCAAAAATCAATAATCAAGTTAGTTATAAAATAATCCCAAAGAAGAATCTTTTCAAGTCCTTCTTCAGTGCTAAACATACTGGTGTCCTGGTTCAAGAACCTACTGTAATGCAAACAGTGATTTGCAGTGAGAAACAGCTTTATAAAGAAACGTTCTTGACTGCTGTGACTAGTTGTTATGGTTGTAAAATTCATAATCAAGATGAAAATAGCATGCAACAGTAATGAAAAAAATTATGGTATATAAGAAAAATATCCTCTTATAGTTTGAAAAAGCTGTGTTCCGGGGTTTTCTGGAATACAAAATTATATAAGTAAACCAAGGGTATTTTTATAAGCTAAATTAATACAATGCTGAAGCTATCATTTTCCCAGTTAATTCATATTTCTCTCAAAATCAAAGCACCCTCTTTTAAAAGACAGTGTGCTCAAGGAGGAATTAATTCTTAAACCTGAGGTGTCTTCAAGGTTACTTATATGGGAGGAAAGCTCTTACTAGCAGAGTCAGTCTGTAACAGCAGCTACAAACACTGCAGGAAAACAAGAGGACAAGACATTTGCATGTCCAATATTGCACACAGTGCTCATAAACTTTGCATTAAGGACCACAGCAAAAGGGGATTTGTTCCTATTATGATTTATTTAAGATTTTCCTATAAATTACACTAAGCAGAAATATTGGCTTGGATCACAAATGCCTCTCTGCCACTGCCTTAGCACAGATTCCTCAAAAGCACTAACCTATGTGACCTATGTGTGAGTCTCCGATGACTCCAATTATTCTACTCTGAGCTCTGATTCCTTTACGCAGCCTGCCCTTAACTTAAAAAAGTTGAAAAGGGAGGAGGTCTGAGGAGAATGAAAAGCCATATCACATGGCCTGACCACACTTTGTACCCTATGAGGTAGGCCATCGAAATCTTGGAGAGGTAGAGAGAGGGAATTTATTTCCCAAATCTGATATCAAGAGCAACTGAGTTCCACCATACTGGGGTCAGCTGTGCAAAAGCATCATATTTTGACATGGTTAACTTGACAAGTGATGAAGGAGCAGAGATAAATGAGAAACAGAATGTAGGTTACGAAAGGGAACAAAAATGTGGACCAGGTTATGCAAGAACAGAGGGGTCAGGGTTTGAAGAACCTTGAAAGTTATCGGTAAAATCCTGAACTCAAATCTCAATTTCAGAGGGAACCAATATCACGGCGTGAACAAGGGGGCAGCATGGTAACTGTAGAGGCAGCAGCAGTGGGATGAAGGTGAGATAAGATGCTTTGATAAAGAAATGTGCTACTGATGCAAACCCTCAAATCAATGCTACTTCTTTGTAGAAATTTGAGGCCAAGTCGAGGTCCCACTGAACCTTCTAGTGAAGTTCAACAGGGTCAGATTTTGCCTCCAAAATTTTAAGTTGGATACCAGATTGCTGTGAATATACAGCAATACACACTTCAGTGTGTATCGCTTCGAGATTTAGCTTCAGGATTCTTTTATAAGGGTTTGTGTGGTTTCTACCCCTCAGAATGCTGCAAGTACAAAAATGTCCTCTGCTCTATATTACACGTTGCTCTGTGGCCAAAACTAATCCTGAACTGAGGTTTTAGCTGGAGTTGTAAGGAGAATCCATTTGCCTATTCTGTGATAATTTCCACTATTTCAAAGAGTCTTCCTGTCTAAAAGCAGAATGAAAATTCAAAATGTGTTTTTAAACAGAAACAATAATTCAGTGGATAATCAGAACGCACTAGCTGAAATTTTGCAACACATTGTCAATGCTTTCTTTCAATTCTGACCTTATAGGTTTTATGTCTTCATTTTAATATTTCACCTATAAATGAACTCCAATTTTGAAATTAAAAAATACATTGATAAAAGGGACAAAAATGTTTTGACAGTTTCAAAATGTTCTTCTAAGATTTTCTTTAAAAAGGAAAAGGAATGAAATTTATTATTCCACAGATAGATCAGCATTTCCTGTTGAAAGGTTTTATGCTAAAAATAATTTCACTTGCTGTTGACTTTTAGCCAAAACTTAAACCTTAAAATAAATGACAGAACTTGGGATTGATTTTGATCCACAACGGAAAACACCTTCCTCCACTGTTAAGCTGTTATCCTCTTGCAGAATCGCTACTCATTTCTGTGTGAGTGGAAGGCAAATTGCACAGCCACATGTGCCACATGATGACAATTATTTTTTTCCTGAACAATATATGTTATTCTTGCTGTTCATTGAAGATATGGTCAGTCATTTCTGCGGCTAAGCTCCATAGAAGCTATAGCTGTCAGACATAATGTTAGTGCCTGTCACTGCTTGGCTTCTATATGGCAAGTGGGCTCTCACCACCTTAGACTTGCTCCCCAGAATGCTTGGATTAGAAAATGCATCATTCTAACCCACACAGCCAGATTCCTTTCCTGTGAAAACCTCAATGAGGAAGGAAATGCCTTTGGCTCTAAGTAGTGGGAAGCACTCTTGTCTAAGCAAATAAGTGTAGACATTATGTATTTGAATCTGCTCTTTTTTTTTTTTTTTTCTTTTTCCTTTATTTATCAACCCCTGTTTCAAAGAAATCATTCTTACTGCACTAATGTTTAATTTAAATATGGCAACTTCAAAGTTAAGATGAGCAATATCGAATCTATACTTTTACCCCATTTTAAGTCATAAATTGGGCTTTCTTGAGATTGGGAACATTTATACTGACTTTTCCTATTTTGTAAATGAAACAAATGGAGCCAGATTGTGATTCACAGTTCACAGATGCTATGGGTAAAGTGAAGAAGATAATAAGAGTTTTGCCAGACTAGCAAAGACAGTCATTGTCAGTAATGTCCCTAAAGGAGGAAGAAGGAGTTACTTTCCTATTTCCTATCCTTTACTATTACCCTTCCAAGTAATGAGGAGAGTGCACTGTGTGTGAGATCCAAAATCCTCCCTGGATATTCTGCTGCAGGTTGATCTGTCCTCATGCCAACTTATCTCTCTCTGGTGGCTGTATGTAAATAGCTGTGATGTGTTGAGATGTAATGTGATGGAAATAATCAGCAACAGGGAATTAATAATTATTTTTATGTAATATCTTAAACATCCCTTTTTGTGTTGTGTAAATTTAAGACAGTAATACTGATGTGACAATACCATAGCTGATTTGGTTAAAGGGGGGTATCATCCTTTCACTTCTTGCTAAAGAGTTCAAAAAAAATTTTTTTTTTTTTTTCAGACACATGAGACAGTTTACAGGGAACAATACATCATGTAGCTATAAAAGCAGAAACAATAAGTTTAATAATTTAAAACCATATTCACTGTGGGAGGCTAGGTGGAATCTTGCTCCAGCATATATTTAAGTGGGACATCTCAGAGGATCTGTTATAAACTGAGGTGTTGGTAAAAGAAAGGTCTTTGAAGAAAATTGATACCAATAGTTAGAAATTGTTTGTTTGTTTGTTTAAACAAAAATCGTAACAGATTAGTCAGAACATGTAGTTCTCACTTCAGAGTTATATAGGAAGCTAGCTATTAAATGAGTGAACTATTAATTGTGGCATACAGTCTCCTAAAATGTCCCTGTTGCGTATGAAAAGAAAATGACACAGTCTGAAAAAAAGAACAAAAAGGGCTTAATGAGGCAGTTGGGCATATATAAATCTTAGTAAATCTGACATCTGCTTTTAGCAAATTGGTAGTACTTATAAGAATAGAATCAATGAACATAGTTATATATGATTTGCTGAGTAGGACACAAGCATTGTGCTTAAATAGGGAATTATTCTTAAAAATGTGGATTTCTTTGCAGGAAGAAACTGGATGGGAAAATACTGTTGATACCTTCTACTGGGTTTTCCAGAAAGATTTTGAAGAGGTTTTTATCAAAATCTCTTAAGGAAATTAAATGCTGTGGCATAAAATGAAGCGTCCCTGAATGTTTAAATAGCAAGTTTGAAGGTAGAAAAGAAACCAAAAGGGGAAATGGTTGGCTTTCCTGGTTGATGCAGAAGTGGAAACCAGCAGAGATGGTTGCTGAGCTCTGTGCCTTCAAAGACATATAGGTCTTATTAAGGGAGTCAATAAAATGAGGTGACACAGCTTTTTTAGACAGAACTGGCAATTTAGGGTAGTTTTCGGGGGATCTTAAAGTGCTGACTGGATAACAAAATCACAGATATAATTCAGTGTTGGAAGGTGTAAACTGATAAGCCTGTGAGGTGGACATATCTTGAAGACTGCATGCAGTCCTGTCCTCTACATCTCCAAAAGGATAAAGCAGAATTAGAAAAGTGACTCAAAGTTACAAAATAGCTTCTGGATAAGGACTGACTACATAAACTTGGTGTCCTGAGTGGGAAAAGAGATGCCTGAGGGAGGAAGGAATAGAAGTCTATAAATTGTGAGTAGCACATGCGAGGCAGCACAAATAGGGACATGGATTAGCAGGTTTGACAAACAAAAGCAGGACTTCTTCACAGAAAGGGTATTTAAATTATTGATGGAATTCACACTGGATTCTGAGGATGCCAGAAGTTTACATGGTTTCAAAAGTGATTAGATGAATCCACAGAAGAAGAATCCATTACAGGCTGTAAAACACAAAGATGCCACTTCTGGCTCAGAAGGTGTTGGAGTTAATAGAATGCTAAAAGCCAGGGGAACATTATTGCATCTATGTCTTAACTGGCATGCTTCCCAAGCTCTCTTGGCCACTGCTAGAGGCAGGATGCTGAATCAAATGGTCCTTTGGTTTGACTTACCATCATCCTCATGTGTCTATGCCTGCTTTTCTTTTCCCATATCTTAGAAACGCATGTTTGCTTCTGCTGAGATGTCTGGAGCAGTTGCAGCTGCTGGGGACAGAGGGAGGATGTCCATTCCCAGCAGTGGGATTTGCCCTGTTTTCCATACTCTACTAGCAGCCTTAAGGGCTGTAGCCCAGCTCTGACTCCTGAAATTTGGGGTGGTAAAATTCTGCTTTTGTCTGTATTATGAGAAGCTCTGGATGAACTTGTCCTGTGTTTGGGACCTTTCAGAGAAAGTAGACCTGACTAGTAGAGTCATTCTCACCTGCTGAGAGATTATAGCACTTGGCATGAAACCCGTCAGAAAGGCATTCAGGAGTTTCCAGCCAAACATATAAGTCACTGCAGGATCTACCGGAACTTGGCCTGGTTTTACTCAGCCAAGCAAAGTGAAGCCAAGCCAAGCAAATAAGCAGTAATTTTCAAAATATGTCCTGAGTATTCAGGTGCAGAATTGAGCTCTAAACAAATAGGAAGTAGCTCCTGATTTTTACTTAAATTGTGTGAAATGTTTTGGGTTAATAGTACAAACCAGATTTTTTTAAGGGGACTGAAACTGTGAATATGAGTAATCTGCAGATAAATTCAGCTGAATAATGAGTAAAACAGGTATTATATAAACCAGAAACATTTAATTCCAGAATTTTCTGAAGGAAAAGTTTCATTTTATATGTGCTAAAATGTTTACTTCTTACATTTGCAAAATACACTCCTTTTTTAGTGGTTAAGAATGGCCCACTGTAAAAAGAAAAGGATTTAAAATGAAAGCAAAAATAACTATGTATTAGCTTGATATCCCCCCCCCTTCCTTATTTTTCTAAAACCGTAAAATGCCTCTTTTGATTCAAACTCAACTGATTAAATTTTGTTTTCCTTTTTCTCTAGTGACTGAACCAAATAAACATGCTTGTTTTTCTAGCTCTCTTTTGGATTATATTATGAAAGTTTTTACAAAGTATTTCACACTGAATTGAGTGCATTCATAACAAATTATAGCTGCATTTTCCAGCAAGACTAAAGAGTGTTTTTTATCTTTGTTTGCAAATAATGGTTACTGCCCCATGAATATCAATGAGGAAGGATAGAAAAGAGAAGTTCAAAAATGTAAATTTGCAGTTATTGAAAGTTCTTGTTTTAAGTGTTTAGTGCTGATTAATGCAGATGCCACATTTTCCCTTTCTTCTTCATGATCGTTTTGACTTCCTCAGCTTAAGGAAAACATTCAGAAGAAAAGAGTTTCCCTTTTTTTCCCTTCACTCTTCTTTTTTCTTCCTTTTTGACTGGCTATGGCTTCCCTGATTCTTCTCTTTCTTTGAGTGCTTTAGTGCTGATAAATTCTTTTAAACAAAAATTTGTTTAATGACTTGTTTAATGGAAAATTTGCTTTGTTGATTCCTTTTTTAAAAAAAGGCAGTTTATTTTAACAGGAGAATAACTGACTTTTTGTGTAATCATTCTCTTCAGTGGGTGCTTGCCAAAAGGATCGCACAAACAAAATGCTGTTTCTAATCTCAGTTGGCCATGCAGAGGAGTGAGCTCCCCACATGCTTATTTGCAAGTTGATTTGAGGGAGAGCTGTGAGGAAAGGCAAATTCCCTGTGAGGGAGTGAATCCCCATGAGCCAAAGCTGTCATCCTGTTTCTCCTAGCTAGGTACCTGGGAGGTACGAGATGGCGTAAGCCTGAGGAACACGTCAGTCCCCATAGACATTATTAGCAAGGACTTTTTCTCCTCCATTGCAGTGCATGGTACTTCTGGCTGAGCTGAGTCCCCTTTTCCACTTTCCTTTGGAGCAGCAGATGTCAATCACTGCTGTAGGCTTGATACTGCACTGTGTTATTGCTGGTATGTTGCTGTTGCTAATTAGAGGTAATTTCCACTCACAGAAAAACCCTTGGCTAGTACATCAAATAGGTCAAATGCTGTGCTTTCACTGCAAGACCAAATGACATTGTACATATTGCACCCAGTTTTCCCCCTCAAAACACGGTGACTTCACTCCTGCCATCCTGTCTCTAGACCCCTGTCCCTTGGGTCATGCTCGGGCCAGGAGCATGTTTGCACACTCTCTGTGGGCAGGGCAGTGCTTCATCCCATGGCCTGTTCAATTACATGCAGGATGTGGTTGTTGGCATTAGAGCTACAGAGAAGGCTGGTCCCTTGGTCTCTGCTATGCCATGCATGGGAATGTAGCAACTTGTATTTTTGTTGTAGTAAAAGCTTGAGGTATTTGCCTACATGACCAACACCTAAAACCATTGCTATTACTAATTGCCATTTTATTGTGCCAACGGATTGACAGCTACCTCTCAAAGGAATGCAGACAGAATCTATATCTATCCTAAGTAACTTATAATCAAAAGGCTCCAATCCTGTGCTGCCTTCTGTGATGCATTTAGTCCATATTTGCATTCGGTCTTCACACAGATTTACCTTTATAGTTTTTCAACCTTTGTCAGGATGCTGAGGGTGCCTTTAAAGGCACCGTAGCTCTGTAGAGAGATTTGGATAGCTTGGATTGATGTAAAGCTTCTGAACCACCATTATAGTTTACACCGGAATGTTTACTCTTAGTTTTAGACTCCTTCATATCTGCTGCAAAATATGTATAGCCATATTTAATCATCATCTACTTTGACGTTCCTTCCTTCCTTCCTTCCTTCCTTCCTTCCTTCCTTCCTTCCTTTCTTCCTTCCTTCCTTCCTTCCTTCCTTCCT
>JANIJG010017177.1:29929-52572 GCA_024611175.1 Megaceryle torquata
CTTCCTTCCTTCCTTCCTTCCTTCCTTCCTTCCTTCCTTCTTTCCTTCCTTCCTTCCTTCCTTCCTCTTTCTCTTTATATTTATCATGTCTGCATTTTTAACTGGTCATTGTGATTTCCCTTTCAGCCTTTGCAAGTGCTCAGACTTCACTTTTCCTTTCCTTTTCTTTTAAATGGTGAGGATTCTCTTTAACAAAACACCCACATCTATTTTAGTTGTGATGCTTCCCTAACATCCTATTTTTAAAGTATCATCTATTGGTGGTGTGGAAAAATCTTGCAGGTTTTATTCCCTTGAGTTGTTTTTACCCAGTTAGATGGCTGATATCAGTGGCACTGACTGAATGAGGTAGAGCCATTCACATAAAATGCCTGTGCTATCAAGACTTTAGTTACCATGACTAAGAGACACTGAAGTGTTCAATATGAAAGACGTTTTCCTTTCACAACATATTTCCAAACCCAAAGTGGCAGGTAGCAATTTTCTGTTGGCTGTATTAATTTCTGGTGTATTCTCACAGAAGGTTGTAGAATTACATTAAGAAGGAATTCAGAGCCCCAACTTGAAATTTTGGTTCTGCTTCACAGAGCTATAAATTGCAATGATCTGACATAAGCATTTATGGAAGCACTAATTGCTTAAAACTAAATGGATATTGTGTTCAAGAAGGTCACACAGTTCTACTTACTTTTTGGTGATTATTTACATTAAACATCCAAGCAGAAAAAACAGACCATGACATATATATGGAAATACTTAAACAACCACTGCAATGAATGATTTAGTGCAGATTACTTGAAAGATATTTTCACATTTTGCATTTTAAACACTCCTGTGTTGTCTGAAAATTCTGGGACACATCCGCGAACAACTGCAGAGCAGCCCATGTCAGAAGCACGGGGAAGTAATGGCAATCAGGAATAACAAACTCTAATGTTCACTTTGTGAAGGATGATTTCTGTGCGTTGTGGGTTATTATGTTATTATGTATAGTATAGTCAAGCTTAGAGGCTTTGGTGAATTTGGCCCTTCATTAAACAAATCACAGTAGAAGCACGTAAAGAGAGACAATCTTTTCTGAAAGCATTACTTTACAATCTTTGAGAAAAGAGTTTAACAGAAGCATAGAAAAATGAAGCCTGTGGCAGAGTCAAGAATATAAACTGAGCTTCCAAACTGATCCTCTTCTTACTCAGATCCCACTGTCATAGTCATGAGGTTAAATCTAAGCACTGGGAACCCAAAGCTTAATTTTTCTGTAATCATAGCAATCAATAACATGTGGTGGCTGTGATTGCAAATAAGTGAGTTTAACTTTGGAACTTTCTGTATAAAATTGATGGATTTTGCCACTTTTAATGCCACCAAAAGCATTCCTTGTGCATTATGCACAATATTGCTGCCAGCTACATGGAGAGAATGGGGAAACTTACATATGGAAAGCTGAAGGAATTTCCACAACTGTTCCACTATGGGGCTGGCATTGTAATTTTTGTCTGGGTTCAGTGGCATAGTGAGGGATCCAGACATAAAATAAAGTAATTGAAAACATTCCCAGGACGACTGAAAAAAAGTGGTCATGCTCTCGTCTCGCTGAAATATTGTTCCTCTGCAAGGAGTAGTGCAGTAAAAGCAGCGTCACATTACTTTAACAGAAGCTTTTAACGTTTTTACTGACAGAATCTAAAGCATGTGGTTATGGAGTGTGAAATTCTCATTAAAATTCCTTGAGGAAAATCAACTGAATAAATATCCAGTAATTGTCACAATGCCCTCATTGCTGTAGTTTTACAATACGATAATTCTCTCCATTGATCAGCTTTAGTCTCGTATTATATGAAGAGCTCAGATTCTTGTTCAAGAATTTACTATCTGTCAGGGGAAATTCTGGTTATTGGTAAGTCTAAAGCTATAGAAATATGTTGCAACAACTGTGGCCTGGGTCATACCAATGCATTCATGTAGCTTCCCTGTGCTACCTACTCCCCTGGACCAGTGGCAGTTACTTCTCCCCGCACACCCGTCTCACTTTCCTGTTCATATAGGGAGAATATGGATAAGGCAAGTGGGATTCTGGAAAGAGCTGGTGAATCAGAATTGGGAAGCACCACCAATCCTACTCATCATACTCAAGTCCCATTTGGCCTTTTCCCTTTGCTTGTCTCCATAGAAAGGATTTTTGGAGACCATGGTGTGCTGCTATGCAGCCTGGGAGTGAAGGGATGGAACACTGAACTGATACACTAGGGGTGTGCCCTCCTTATAAATAATCCTGTCATAGCTGAAGGTTTTAGGGAAAACTTCATTATGAAGTTAGTCCTAGAGTTTCTTCAAAAGTGGATGGGAATGGCCAAACTCTGCCTTTAGACTGAAGTATACTGGAGAAATTTGATAGAGGGATATGTGTGTGTATATATGTATGTGTGTCCAGAGTCTTTTCCAACTATTAACTTTAATAAGCAGAAGTACAATCTTTACCTTGATCCTGTCACTATTTTAAAGCACTTAGCAGTTCAAAAGAACTGGAGAAGTGAGGTATTGAATGTATCTTAAAAGAGCTGCTGTCTTCCCTAGTGGCAAATTACTCTTATTTTGGTTAAACTGGAAAATATTTAAATCTTTCTATCTCCGAGGTGTTACGAAAATATCTCTGCATGTTGCAGTGTTAAGAGTTTGTAGCTGTATGACTCCAATAACACATGAGGCTCTCAAGAGAAAATTCACAAAGGCCTAATTTTAAAATATTTTTGTTGCCAAAGTTATTAAATCTTTAAACAAAGAAGTATTATTTTAAATGAAAAATGAGTGTGTTAAAATTGGAGGACAAAACTTATTGCTAGCATATGAAATAGAGACATTCTTGTCTTAAGATGCAAACCTGCACTGAACTTGAACTGTTGAGTAGCAAGACTGCCTTAGTCCAGGCTGGACTGCTTCAGAAAGTTTGGTAGTGGATATACTGTGATCTGTCAAAGAATCCGATCCAAGCAAATGACTCTATGGTTACTGTGAAATCATACATAAAAAGATCTAGTTAAACATATGTGAGAATAGGTAAAAATGTTCAATACAAAGCTGGTATATTTTTCATCACATTTTAACCAGAAGGTGGCATTATATCATGTCTTTTACAGGCAAACCATTTATTTATTTATTTATTTTGTTCTTTCTGAGAAGACTGGGGCTTTTTTTTACTGTTTTGGGAGGATTTATTTGTTTTTATAGATGTGATGAATCATTATTCGTATATTTTTCATCCTCACTGAAAAGGTAGTCTTTGCTGGCAGTCTGATACTCATATTATTTTTTCCTATCCAGATACATTTCTGGTCAAAACAATTTGAAGAATTTTATCTAGCATACTACCTGTATATGCTCTGTTGTGAAATGTTTTTTCAGTTTACAACTATGTTTGTAATAATTTATAATGATGCCAAAAGAAATTATATTACAACATTTCACAATTGGAGCAATTGTGTACTGCTAAATGTACAGATCTCTTATTATGGTGACTCAATAAAGCTGTTCTCTTAGAACAGAAACAGAGCTTGCTTAGAAGCCAGAAACCAAAACAGGAAGTTGAAATGGTCTGAATGAGTGAGAGAGATTTACATTTTACAAACTGCTT
The DNA here is from genome assembly GCA_024611175.1 of Megaceryle torquata. Classification (NCBI taxonomy): domain Eukaryota; kingdom Metazoa; phylum Chordata; class Aves; order Coraciiformes; family Cerylidae; genus Megaceryle; species Megaceryle torquata. The sequence goes on from JANIJG010017177.1 coordinate 33,558, forward strand.
AATCAGAGTCCTCAGGTTTGAGCAGGTATCTGAAATCAGGAAGGAATGCCAGCTATTTTTAAAAAAATATGCTTGTGTGTGTATATGATTTTTGAAAGGCATGGAATTGGCAGACACTTCTGGTCAGACGTCATGCTTCTATAGTCCATGGACTTAATGAGATTATGGGAAAAGATTTCTAAAGAGGATGACGGTCTCATTGGATCAGTCTCTTCAGCCACCCATCACGTGGACTATGCAATGGCTTCTCCTCTGGGTCTGTGCCAGTTTCAGTTGTGTCCTGTGCAGTATAGACAACTGTCCATTGGAAACCACAGAAACACCAGTAACCAACTGTAAGAGGGTGACAGCTGCTTATCATCTAAACTGATCCATCATCCTAAATACCAGAGATCTCTTTTACGCATCCTTAATCAGTCTCTTAAGCAATTTTGCACAGGAGCTACAAACAGTGAGCCCATAAACACATTCTGCTGAGCTACAAGCCTATCCCATACAGGAGGAAAGCATCCATATCAAAGCACGGATTTTTCAACTTTTTTGGTACTTTGCTAGATTATTTTCACATCGGTGTGGAAATAGATTGATATTTGAAAATGAAATATATTAAACTTTTCTTACGGTGATCCAGATAACATCTCTGCTTTTCATTTTGGGAAAAGCATGGGTTTGTGTGGTGTATTTCCTTATGTATGTATCGGGACATGGTCAGTTCACAATGCCATTCATGGAAACCTTCTAAATCCAGCACAGAAGTGTAGGTGTCAAAATCAGGAATGCAATTGCACTAACCTTGCAAAAAGCCTATGGTCAGTGTGGCTGCTTAAGGTTTTAGGCTATTAGAAAGAGCAGATTGGCTCACCAAAAAGGATTCTTATAAATGCAGCAGGCATCATAATCATCTCCTTAGCCACTGGTTAGCAAATTATGTTGACTGTTTGACCTAGAAACATCCCTGCAGCAGCAAGTAACAAAGATTATATCACACAACTGATGGGTTTGATGTGTTCTGTACATGGTTGCAAACCACATGCATCCTCTACATTGTGCAATCTAGTCCAAGATATTACTAATAGAGTTAAGACACCTACTGACACTATATTGCATCAGCTTGAAAGTGCTGGCATGGTCTGTATTTCCTATTTTGAGGACCAAATACTGGCACTACCAGTATAGAACTAAATCCTAGAATGTGTGGTCCATGTGTCTTCATTGTATCTCAGCACTGAACCAAACCTCTATCTGTATTCTGGAGGGTACTGCAAACATGCAGCTAAGACCTTTCAATTTCTAGTTATGTATGATGGAAAAGGTCATGAGACAGATGAGAAACCATATTCAATCAATACTGGACTGATTTTTTCCCCCCACTGATTTTGGAAAGTGTTTCCATGGTTAGTATCTCTGGGATACACAGAGAAAGAACTGTTAACTGATGTGCCTGTGAACGTATTTATTTGCCATTTTGCTTCACTGAGCATAGAAGTCATCTGGCCAATCTTAATTTTTTTCTAAGGGACCATCACAAAAAGACCCCGCAACACAAAGGAAAAACAATCTGCAAATGCTCCCTTGAAATGTGGCCTTTCCTGCCTAGTTACAGAATGAAATCGATACACAGCTGCAGATTTGTTGACCTGCACACGAGATTGAAACTATAATATGAAGAAAATGAAATTCTTCCCTGATGATAGATTTTTCTCTATTTAGATACCACTAGTGGGAACAATATAATGACTGGAAAGATCTGCAGACCCCTGTATAATATTAGAGAATGTCATGTTGAGAAAGGGCATATGTTCTCTACATCACTGCTCCTTAATCTTCTCAGATTTTCACAAAGAAATCATATTAATCAAATCTACTTTTAGCTATATGAAAAGTGTAGTTTGAATGGTTCACAGCTTAGGCAAAAATTGAATGTGGAAGAAAACCTTGGATAGAAATAAGCCCAGAACTTAAAATAACTTGCTGTTGTCAGTATCTCGCTTTATGATTCTGAATAGCTGTGACAATTATGCATCAGAAAGCTCTGAAACTGCCCCATGCTGTGGCTATGGAGTGGTCCATGAAGGCAATACAGGAGCCATACAGGAACTGCCAGATGAAATCAGACGGGTGAGCCAGCTGCTACTGGCTTGACAAGAAAAAAAAGTAAACCCAACAAAAAATACTATGCAGAAATACATCAGCAAGTGGTAAAATTCTGCCTGGCACTGAATAGACACACTACTTTCCCACATCACTGGAAAATCTGCTGGGAGTTTGAGGAAGATCGGGCTGTATATGTATGAGATGCAGGCTTTGTTCCCGTCTTGCTCCTTTTCCACTGCCTTACTGGGGACAAAGCGAGGGGGCAGAGAGCAGGGACAGCCCTTGAGTTCCATGCAGCAGAGGGATGGGTATGTGGGAGCAAGCTGTTGGCACTCTGTAATGACCAGGAGAAGCTAGCATACTGCTGACTGCACCATATACAGAGGCCATCTAGGAGTGCTCATGATTTCTTAAAGCAGGGTGATCTTCCAGTTCTCTCTCTGACATGGAGCTGCCTCCTTGTTTTGTGTTCTTTTGGAGACAGTGTTAAATCTGTGGAAATTTATTTTTCTATTACACATACCAAATAAAAGCCACAAATACTTGTATATGATTTCCTCATTGCTATTAGCATTTACTTGGCCCAATTATTGTGTTTGGCACCATTCAGACTACACAGAAAGACCTGTTCCCCCTGCCCAAAAGCTGATGTTCTGATGACCCAGTCTTGCTTACATTGAAATCAAGGGGATCCTTGCTGGTGACTTTGGATATGAAGAATAGTGGGGACATGAAGATGTACTCCTTTCCTTCCTGTTAAGTTTGAACATCAGAGTTGTAGGTAGATGATCACCTGCAGTTGCCAGTTGACAAGGGGAGCTGCTTTGGAGCTGACCTGACCCTCAATGAAGCGGTAGATTACAGAGTACATGAGTTTTCCTGAGGTCAGGGGAGTGGAGAAACCCATGAGGAGACTAGGCCTGGGCATTGCCAGGGAATGGCAACCACCCCCACACTTTTAAAAGAAGCCCCTGGGAAGTGAGGTGACCAGAGAGGGCAAACAGAGAGTGGCATGTCAGCCAGAGTGTAGTTCAGCAGTTCATGTGGCAGTTCACACAGGAAGGGCATGGAAGCTCTGCCAGCTCAATTGGTGGTCATCACCCTCTCAGAAGGATCTTAGCTATGGTCTCCACCCAGCAGAAAGATACATTCTCTGCTCTCACCAGAAAGTATTTGACAACCCAGAAAGAACTCCTATGAAAATATGCAGCCGTTCAGGTCTCAGACTGCAGGGAGTGCCAGAGCCTTTCAGTGGTAGTGGATGACAGTAATGAGATCAGCAGTGTGCAGTGTGACCAGGTGGATGATCTGCTCTGCCTGGTGGCAGAGCTTAGAAAGGAAATAGAAAGGATAAGGAGTGTCAGGGAGGCTGAGCAAGAGATAGATTGGTAGAGCCAAGTTTTGCCCTCCCTGAGACAGGAGCCACCCACCAGAAAATACCCAAGATCAAGGGGACCCTGTATCCTCCCCAACAAGACTGAAGGCAGCAGCCTAAATGAAAGAAGCAAATGGAGGCAAGTCCATGCTCAGGGTGGCAGACTAACTCCCTCCTTGCTCATCTTGCCCCCTCAGGTTCCTCTTTATAACAAGTATGAGGAAGGCCAGTCAATGGTGATGTGTATGATGGTCCAGAGGCATCTCCAGGGTCAGAAAGGCCTACCCATTGTATCACAGCCATGTCCACAAGGAAGATAAGATGGATTATAGTTGTAGGTGACTCCCTTTAGAGGGGAACAGAGGTCCTATATGCCAGACAGTCCCTCTTGTATGGATGTCTGCTGCCTCCCTGGGGCCTGGGTTAAGGACATCACTAGAAAACCTTCTCGCTTGTTATAGCCCTCAGACTATACCACCTCTTACTAATCTTCCATGTGGGTGGAGATGAAGCTGCAACATGTAGTCCAAGAGTGATCAAAAGTGACTTCAAGGCCTTGGGATGGTTGGTGATGGAATCTGGGGCACAGGTTATTTTTTCCTCTCTCCTTCTAGTTGTGAGCAGTGACATTGGAAGAACCAGATGGACCTGCTCATGCCTTTGTGTCTGGTGTCACCACCATAATTACTTTTTTTTGGATAATGGGATGGACTACACAGCACCAGGCTCACTGGGGTCAGATGGCATTAACCCTTCTCAAAGCAGGAAGAGGCTTTTTGCTCAGGAGCTTGCAGTGGTCATTGGCAGAGCTTTAAACTAGACTTTGAGAGGGAGAGACATAATACCAGGCTTGCCTGTGACAAACTGTGGGATGACATGCCATGGCTAGAGGGACGGTGAGCTAGTGAGGGCTCTCAGCCTGTCACTCTGGGGTGTGCTGGGGATACTGCAGCACACTTGAAGTCTTACAGAGATGAGTCAGGGACTCCTGAGGTAATTGGAGTCAAAAGGGAAACACTGGTGAAGTATCTTACAGGTATTAAGGGGTGTTCCTTTAAGAAGCTGATGCAGCTGACAGCCCAGTTAAAGAGCCTCTACACCAGTGCACGCAGGGTGAGCAACAAACAGGTGTTGGGAGCCACTGTGCTGCTAGAAAGCTGTGACCTGGTTGACATTACTGAAACTTGATGGGACAAATCCCATGACTAGAGTGTAGCTATAGATAGCTACAGACTGTTCAAAAGGGAAAGGTGAGGAAGGAGCGGCTGAGGTGTTGCCTTCTGTACCAAGAAATGGATAGAGCGTGAAGAGTTCTCCCTAAAGAATAGCCATGAGCAGCTTATGCGTAAGAATTAGACCAAGACAGCAAAGGGAATCTTGTGGTTGGCATCTAACACAGGCTGCCTGATCAAGGAGATCCTGCTGGTTAAGTTTTCTTACTCCATATACAGGAGGCTTTCATCCTGGTGGGGGACTTAAACCACCCTGGTATCTGCTGGAAAAGTAACATGGTGAGCTGTAGATAATCCAGGAGAATCCTGGAATGTATGGAGGATAATTTCTTAAGCTGGGTAGTAGACAGCCCTACCCAAGGGAATGCAATACTGGACCAGCTGGTCTCCAACACAAGTGAGATAAATAGTGATGTCAAGATAGGAGGCAGCCTGGGCTGCAGTGATCGCACACTGGTGGAGTCTACAGTCCTGAGTGATATGACTCAGACAAGGAGTTAATTCAGGACCCAGAATTTTATGAAAGCAAACTTCCATCACTTTAAGGAGTTAGTCAGTAGGACTCCCTGGGAAACAGCCCTCAGGGACAAGGGAGCAGAACAGAGATGGCAGATCTTTAAGTACAGTACAGTACTGCGAAAGGACAAGGACTGAAGTAAAAGAGGGTAGATTTAGACTAGATAGAAGATTTTTTTTATGATGATGGTGGTGAAACAGTGGCACAAGTTTCCCAGAGAGGTGGTAAAAGCCAAATCCCATGCAAGGTCAGGTTGGATGGGGCTCTGAGCAACCTTATCTAGTTAAAGATGTCCCTGCTTACTGCAGGGGGTTTGGACTAGATGACCTTTAAAGGTCCCTTCCAACTCAAAACAGCCTATGATTGTATGATTCTATGATATCACAAAGTAAACTTTGAGATATGAATGGTAGAATGTTGGTTCTGGCAATAGGATCTAAAGGGCCATTCTGTGTCACTTAAACAAAGGTAACAGTATTTCCTTTGAAAGTAAAGTGCATTTAATTCTAGGAAAAAATATGAATAAAAAAGAGGCACAAATCTAATGAGAATTATATTTTAAATCAATGCCAGAAAAACAGGATATTCCTGAGGTCTTTCTGAACACGTCTTCTTCTGTCTGGACTGTGGGGAAAACCTACTAATAGCAAAAGCATGACATTAGATTACAACCACAAAATTGCAGTCTTAAGACTGTAATGAATATGGTTTAAGTCTATACCATTTCTTGTTCGTATTATAATCCCTGCCATAAGAATAGCCTTTCCTGAAATTACTGAAGAGGAAATTCTCCCTTGGTTGTAAATATCATTTAAGTTTTCCTCTTACTATATTTATTAAGATAGATGCAACTATTTAGCTTACCATTTCTCAGAATGTTATCCAAATAGAGGACAGTTACTATAAAAAGAATCTAGCCATATGCTAGTGATTATTATATTGTGGTATTTGAAATCAGGGATGTTTAATTATGCACAGATACATGATAAAATCAAACTTGGATGGAAAAATGAGATTCATAGTCTATGGGGCTTACAGGTGATCAAGATGGATGTGTAAGACCTGTGTCTGCTCCAGCCTCTATTGGTATTGACTACTATGCACATCCCATGACATTCCTAGATCAGGAAAACAACCTTCAGATTTGCAGATCTTTTGCTAGGTGGGATATGATGGGTCTCAATAAAGTGGTGGAATACCTCTGCACTCAAAAAGCTAATTCTAAGAAAATATGGTCTTTTTTTTTTCTTTCAGTATGTCCCAATTCCCATGCTGACAAGAGCGGAAATACTTACTTTAGTTAAGGCAAAAAGTGTCCAACATGCAGGCTATAGATGGATGTTAAGTCACATGACTGGAGAGCAGGAGAGGCTGTGGGTCTCAGAAGTGTAGTGATGGGGACCAGCGTACCAGTGCTATTCATTGGGTCCATTGTTATTCTTCACTCATATTAAGGTGCCTTCACAATGACTTGAGTCAGGAGTGAGCCGTGAAATGCTCCATGTATGGTAGGAAGAAGACTTATATTGTCTGTGGCTGTCTTAACTGATAGGGGTGTGAGCCATTAATATGACTCTTTTTAGACAGGTGAGCTTTGCTGTGTGTGCTGCATATATGTGCCTGCAGAAGGGTTGAGTTAGGTCCTGTGGCCTGCCTTTGCGGGGAGCCTGAGCACCCTTTACAACACTGCTGCTTTGAAACAATCACTCATACATAAATGACTCGCTATAAGGTGTTGGAAGTTGTGCTGGTTGGTGTAGCATTCAGCAGTCTAACAGCCTCAAGCTCAGTTTAGGAAAAAAAGAACATTTTTTCAGTGGTGATGTACAGTAGTAGAGAGCAGCATGTTGCTTTGATTGCCTTTTTGACACTATTGGGAATCAGCCAATCTAGAAATTATAATAGACAATCTGAGGTGAGCTATGATGTTTTAAAAACACTGATTGAAGGAGATGATGAAGCTTTCTCTCATAGAGTCAGACTTGCTGGCATGCTAAAATCAATGGCTGAAAGTATGGAAAAAACCCACCCGATTTTGGAGGAAAAGAAATATGTGTATAGAATTATTTTAATTATTTTTTTTGTTATTCTTTCTATTTTTGCTAGCTCTTCTATCACTGACTTCGAATGGCCAGCTAGTATGCAAAGGTCTGTGATATCACATAGCAGACTAGCAGTAGAGGTAACTTAGCAGGAAACTGATTAATTGGAGCTTGTGATTCAGTTTTACTTGACTCTTCACTTTGCTTTTCAGTCGGTCAGGTGGTTAGGAGTTGAAGCTGTCTCTTTTTAGAGTTGCACTGAACACAAAACATGCTCTACTGGCAGCAGTGGAGGGAGGCTGAACTCATCCAGGTGCTATATCTTTCCAAGCACTTTGTGAAAGTGGTGATGAAGAGTGAAGGGTTTGGGACGTCCTTATTCCACCTATACCATAGTGTAGTGTAGTGTGTATATATAGATTCACCAGTGAAATTGACAGTTCCCCCAGGAAACGTATAATCATAAGAGACTGTTATCTCTCTGCATGCTCCAACTCTGGACTCACTTTAGCTATTTCTATAGCAGGGATAACTTGTTAGAGATAAAACTATGTGTTCATTTCCTTCCTTGATGCAGCACTTGCCTCTTCATAGCTCAGCATGAATTTCCAGTCACTTGGCCATTTTGTCTGTCACACAGGGACAGAAGAGGGAGTTGGCTAGTGTGAGTATGCTTCTGAAGATTTTGAGCTTACTTAGGTGGAGAAGTGAGCCAGACATAAATCCAGAAGAGGAGGAGGTAACATGGCCAGAGTTGATGTCTTGTGTCATTATGCACAGGAAGGGTACCAAACCCAGCCCTTCTTATGGTGAGGGTACTCTGGAAATCTCCATCTGAGTTGTGATTTCTGGAAAGTCTACTGCTTATGGAAGGTGGACTAAAAGATTGATATTCCTGAAGTGTGGAGGCTGTGCCTCCTGATGTTTTCAGACAGAAGGTTGTAACATTTAAACTGGTGTACATTGTCTTGCAATTCAAAATGAAAATATGAAATTGTTACAGAGAGCCAAATACAATCTATTTAACAAGGTAATCAGGTACAGATCCATTCATAACTGCTAACTTTCCTCTGTCTCAGGAAGACCTTCCTCCCAGGCAACAGAGTAAGCAGAGGTCACTTTGTACCTGTTGTCTTTCTTCTGCTTTCTGTATAAGAAACTGGTATTAATCACTGTCAGATGCAGGATATTGTGCTGACAGAGTCCTTGCTATGACTCAGTGGTGTTCTGAAGTTATACTCTTATGTATCTGAGTTCCCATACCAACTGCTTGACATTGCAGACTCTTGGGAAATGTTTGCTGAAGACATGTTTTTTTAGCAACTGAAACCAGAGAATCACTTAAATAAACTTAATAGATCTCCAATTTTATAAATCTCTGCCTGTCTCCTCATCCTAGTCTTCTTTCCTGCCTACTTTTTTATTCCCTCCGTTGCATCTTCCAAAATGCCAGGTGTCTTGTTTCTTCTCCAGATGCATTCCTGAATTATGTTTTCTTCCCTCTCCTTTTCTTTCTCAATAAGGAATTCACTTGTATCTCTTGATCCAGTGGGCCACCTATCTTGGTGAATGCTACATTAAGTTGTTGTCCCTGGTATTCTTGGACTTCACCAGGACTGTGATTAATTCTGGTTCTTTCATGTACCCACTAAACCACAGTACAGTTAGAAATATGTTTTTTTTCTGTATTCAGTAGCTTATAAAAAGGGCAGCATATTACTGTAATCTAAATGCTAAAACATACTATATTTTGAATGGCTGGTTACACTTCCTCTTTGTCACAGGTGGCCAGATTTGCAAAAGGAGATGAAAAAGAATTGTAAGCCTACCAATATTGTTGAACTTTGAAAAGAACAGCTAGTATGATCCCTGTCTGTCTGTCACAGAATGGTTGAGCACCTAGAAACATTACAGCCTTTCTTATATAATTAATGAAAGTTAAAAATAGAAAGAAATCATGCAGTCTACGTGGGACATTTGTAGCAAGAGCCTGAGTACCAAGATGGGAATAGGACAGACTGGAAAATACCAACATTTGAGTAAAAGGAGAAAATCAAAAGTTTTGACCACAAACAAAAATTGTCTGAAAATCAAAACTCAAATATGACCTTAGGGACTTGATACAATTTCTAGTTGGGTTCCTTGTTGGTCTGTCATTCTCTATTGCTCAGTTTATTCTGTGATACACCATCTCTTTCAGATCCATCAAGTAGGACATGTAGTCCATCACAAAAAACAGGCTTATGAGGGCTATTGGGGGACAACAATAAAAAGCTTAAAGTTTTTGTTGAGAATTAGATATTGAAAAGTAATTTATTTGAAAAAACATAGGAAAATAAATTTTTATGGCTATGTATAAACCCTAATTGAGACCAGGTTTCTACAATTCTAATAGACATTGTGTGATTTTGTTTTCTTCAGATGTGCCATAGCATGCTAAAGTAAATTACTGGAGGAAGTATACATAAGGTGCAAGAAAAATGTTTTGGTTATGATGCCATCTGTCCAATGCTAGCTGACTGCTGGAGCAGTGGAAATGAAAATTAATATAATACAATTTCTGTAATCTTAAATCTCAAATTAAATTAGCATCAGGATTGGCATATTTTGACTGAGTTGATAGTTGTGATTATGAGCTTTTCTTGGCTTCTCTAGTTTCATTTATTGTTAGTTGTTATACATTCATTAAAAAGCAATTTAATAAATCATGGGATTTCCTGCCTGTAAAACAATTATAAGAATGAAGAGTGATGGCAATAGTTGAGTATTATGCTGGAATTTGGTAACCCTTTGTGAAGGCAAAGCAGGGTGCAAAAATCTTACTATTTAATTAAAAACTATTTAGTATGATAGTGCTTTCCTTTATTCTCCATAAATAAGTGAAGCAGGATTTGAAGCATCTTCTGGGTTCTAACCCTGTCTCTGCGACAGGTGAGCATGCAAAGGTCACTTGTGTCAATACCTTTGGGAACCAGTGCTGAGTAATTTTTTGGTTATTCGGATAGAAGGAGGACTGGGCAATATCATAACAAGTGGGACAGGAATTCACAAATCTCTTCACAGATGAGTACTGAGGACTGTACTGAAGTGATTTTAAGGAACCACGGGCTGATTAATTTAAAAATGTCAGAGGCCTCTGGGTATCCAAATACAGACTCTGAACTTCATTATGGCATGGACATATATGAAGCCATTCAGGACCAGGTGCTTTTTAGTGGCCTTTCTGTACTGTTTGAATACCTCTATTCAACTTGCATAAAAGGTCTCCAATCACACAGTGAGAGTGAGAAATGGTGGAGGAAGCAATGAAAGTTTGGTGAGGGGGAATGAGGGAGACTGAGAGAAAAAGAGAGAGATTGTTCAAACAGGCAGAGAGCATGTGAGCAATAACTGGGACTGTGTTTATACTGTCATGTTAGCTTAGGATTCAAGGTTACACTCAATAGTTTCCTCATTGCTTACACATTAACATTCACTCTGGCCTTACTGGCTGTCAGGCAGAGCTTGGATCTGACCATGAACACAGCTGCATACACACTGCAAAAGCCTAATGATTTTGAGGTCTAGGGAAGAGTCAAAGTTTATGTGGAGAGACCTGAAAGAGGCAGGCTGATGAGGGATGAAGTGAGATAAATGATGGAGTGCTGGACAAGGAAGGGTTAAGCTCAAGGGGATTCAAGAGAAACCAGCTGTTAGCCAAGCAAACCTGAGGGACAGAGGAGGCAGTTGTCTTCTGCAAAAAGAAAATGTGTCAAGAGGTTTTCCCATAACTTCACTGAGATGCAGATTACCAGGAGCCACCTTTATCATATAGTAAACTGGTGTGAAGTGTGGAGGGAGCTATTGACAGCAGTGAACTTCTCTGACAGCCCTGCTGGTCAGTGCAGAGCCTAGAGCAGTACCTGCCCAAGGAGACTTGTGTTTCCCAACAGTAGCAAAGAGAAATTCTCAGCATAAAGATGTAACAACAGCAACAATTTTCTTTCATGGAGATCAAAAGAAATAATTCCAGTTCATACAGTATCTCTTTCAAACAAACAAATGTTTCTTAATAATAGCTGTGGTACAAGGAATTAACATAACTCTGAGCACTCTCTGAGGACGGTGCAGCCTTCTGAGACAGAGAACACATCTACACTGAGTATGGTCTGTGCTTGTATGACTCAAAGATAATATTTACAGCTGTGGTGGTTCGGTTCCTCAGAGCATGCCATGAGCCTTCCTTTCACACTTTATTATCCTAGACCGCATTGTTTCGTAAGGGAGACACAGAGTCTGGCCCCCTTTGGAGTATATTGGAAAGCCAGAGAATGTACATGCGGTACTGACTCCTACAGGACCTTTCACATTCATCTCAGAGGTGGCAGGCTCATTGCAGCTAATAATTCCTCTTTTGAAACCTGGCTCCTCACCATCTTCATAAACCCTGAAGCAAATATAATAGTACCCTCAGGCCCTCAAGAATGCTTGTGCAGCAAGAATTCGGCATCTTCCAAATGTGATCCATAGGCTTATTCATTACACTGTGCCCCTTAAAAAATCAAGAGGAGATTCCAGGTACACTGCATACATGAGTTCATTCCTGTCTGATGAGGAAATATGTTTGCCTGATGTGAAGGACATGATTTTTCTGATAAACTTGCAATTGAAGGAGCTGGTGAAGAAGAAGTTGAGAGTGCACATGGGGAAGAAGAATTAGGAGTAGTCAGCTTAAATGGAGAGAGATGGATCAACTGGAGGAAGGACTGAGATGAAAGATGGAATAATAATTAGAAATAGGAAGATTTAGAAGGATTAAGGAAGTGAGCAAGGAATAGTAATCAGATAGCCTCTGAGGTAAGGGACAGGCACTGTGGCTGCTTATTGAAGTTACATGGCATAAGTAAAACATCCCTGTTGCAGTTTGCATTGAGTGGCCTCAGTTACAGTATCTAAGCTTCATGTGTTAGCTGACTACTCAAATTTACAGTGGCCAAAAAAACATCCAAGTTAGAGTATCCAGGCATTTGCCTGTCAGGTGAAGAGGGAAAACTCAAAACCAGTATAGACTGTTCTCATGTTGCAATATCTTCCAAATCTAGTACTTGTTTTGTTTATCACTATTTTATTAAATATATTACAGAGGTTTCTACAAGTCATGACTCAGGATCTACTAGATACAGTAAAAACAGATAGTTTTTTATCTTCAGGAGAGTAAAACTATATGTCAGGAGACTTCAGAAAGAAACAAACACAAAAGACAGTGAGATACATGATTTAAAAAGTAGACAAGTACAATATTTAGGTTGTAGATATAGGACATATCATCTAAGAGACCATTTTAGTCTTTTACTCTTCTACATCTTTTTCAATTGAAGGTATTTGTTGATTAAAAGATGCATCCTCTTCAGAGAAAAGTCACAGTAAAAAAAGGTATCTTTCCTTCCTGGAAAATGAAATAGCTTCAACAAAAAGAGAAGTCATTAGTCAGCACTCAGTGGCTCTTACCTTATTCAAACACTGCCTTTCTGCCTTACCCACCTGAAGGGGGCTGCACGATATACAGGGGGAGTTCTTTTAAAAAGTCTTCAGATGAGACAAAAAGAAAAAGAAATAGGTATAATGACAAAAGGCCTTAGCAGAATGTGGTGCTGGACAAAGGTGGTGGGGAAAAAAAGAAAGTCATGAAAGGAAAGGTAGTCTGGAAGGGAGACCTTAAAGATGATACTAAAGATGATAGGAAGCTCTGGAGGTCATTTGGGGTAAAGAGAAATTACGTGATTCGTATAGCAGAGACAATTTTATATCCAGTAAATACAATTCACAGTCTTTTTAAGGACCTGCATAAAAATTTGCTGGTGAGACAGAAACATTTCTTCTTGCTATGTGGTCGTTCAAACCATGCTAACACACTGGCACCCTGTGCATGTTATGGGATTGCTTATTGGTGAATACTGAATAATTACTCTTACCACTGGAGAGATTAATAGTGTGAAAATTAAGCTTCTCTAAATGCAATCTTGATTATTAGGGCTCTGAGTGTGTTGCTGGGAATGCATTGCTCAAGTGTTCAAAAAAAGTGCACAGCATGTACTGTGTTATCAGTGTTTTAAAAGTTAGGAGTTTGATAGGAATTTCAGCATTAAACGTAATCCCATATGAAACACTCTCCAGGAGCTAATCTGTTGCCATTTCCTGTTTATATAACTAGATCAACCATAATGAATTAATAAAAATACATGGCAACTCTTGATGCATTTAGCAAAGCATATACCACTGACATCCTTGAAATACCTACTGGCTTATACAACACATTTCTTTTGCCTACTGCTTTGGCCTTTTGAAAAGTAGTGCACTGAGCTCAGGCGCAGAGCTATGTGGAGGAGGATTTACCTCTCCCATGCCCAGATTAGGTCCTGGGACAGTACCATTACTTCTGCATCCAGCACTAACTGGACTTTTTATCCTGTGTGGAATCAAGGATATGGAAACACCAAGCAAAGACACAGCCATTTGGTACTTTCCCCCTCAGTGTCAGACCTTCTGAACCTTATACTGGCCATTACTGACATGCTTCCACACCTCCTCAAACAATGAGAGGGAAGTGTGGCTATTTAGGAGGACAAGCTTATGAGCTCTGTGTCAGCACTTGCTAAATTATACTTATGCTGGATCTGTCGCTAACTAGCACTTATGTTTCCTGGATTTTTCCATTACCTATGGTAGCTTGGACCTATTTCAGTTCAGATAATGGAGTGTTAATAAAGGTCCTCTTGCTGTAATTTGCATTAAAAATGAGACGAACTTTTTGAAAGGAAAATATGTATTTTTCCTTCTTGCATTTGTAAAACAGAGAAAGGGGTAAGACCCTAATTGATAAAATAGCAATTAATAATAGAAAAAGAATAACCATGGAAAAATGAACTCTGAAGTCATTTGGGAGGAATAGAAAACAGGTCAAAAATATCCTGCTGTGACTGTCCCATAGCACCATACGACTGGAAAAAGGGTTCTTTTAGTTACCATTTATTATTAATACTCAGTTGCCTGATGTTTAACTAATTCTTCCAACAAAGTTTTGCAATGACAGTTCATATTTTTTTTGTTATTTTAAAGGGCAAACCTCTTAAAGTACATGAAGAACGTGCATCTGAATTTATAAGACAAAGTATGTCACTGGGTGCACTGCCAATATCACTGTTCTGTGAACTTTCTCTGCTAGTGAATTTATCTTGGATAAAGACTTAGCAAATGGCCACGATTCTCTCACAAATGACCTCATCACAATTTTTTCATGTAAAAACCCCAGTTATTAAAATATTTGAAATCCTAATTAATAATGAAAAGGCTGCACTAAAGTAGCTTTACTTTCATGTGTCAGTTCCCAAACAACTGCTTAGCTTGTTAATTGCAAATGAAAAAAGAAGGGAAATTTTCACCCTTGAATGTTTTAAACAACACCAAGTACATAGTGGTTTTGGTTTTGAGAGATGGGAGGCTGCTAGAAGACACAAATTGCAGGAAATAAAGTGACCTTGAAATAACAGTTGAAATGTCTATGTGAGGGACCTCTTTTTCCAGTAAGTTATTTGTATTTGTCAAAAATTATAGTCATCACTGAGTTAATAACAAGGATTAGATTTTTTTTTTTTTAATGTGAATAAAGTTTACACTATGAATGGCAGATTACCTACTATACCACCTCTTCTCTTGCTATTCCTATGTGTCATTGCAAGTCTTTGGAGGAATAGAGCTGAAAGTAGATTAGGGCATATTTCAGAACTGTTCCAAAAACCATGAGAAGTAAAATCTCTAGATCTATGTAGTTCTTCAACTGGCTTTTCAAAAGTCTCACAGTGATGCTGAGCTTCCTGCCTGCAGCACATTCGAGCTGTAGAACACTTCCACACAATGTTTTTTTTTTTTCTCTGCCAGCAGAATGTAGCTCTCTGTGTTTCTGGTATTATAGGAGTCATTAAGGTGCTGCAGAAATCAGTACACATCTCTCCTGAGAGAAGGGTAAAATGTGGTCATTGTGGTTAAAAACAGAGCCTTGAACAATTACATCAAACTATGTGGGAATGGAAAATGGTGATAATGTGGTCAAGGGCCACAAACACAGAATGTTCAACTGGTGATGCCATGAATACTGTCTCTTTCTTTTCATTGTATGCAACTTGATTGAAATTTCCAGGTAAGTTTAAGTTCTTACTTGGGTTTACACTCTCTTCTTGACTTGGGTTATGCACGTGGTTCTTCCATGGGCTGTCTATAGACTGTAGCATACTGAATAATCACAAGGGAGCAATTTTACTTTTTAGATGACTGATGTATAAACCTCCAGTTCCTGATCTGGAGCTGCCACACTGGAAATCTCTGCCCCTTAGATTGTCCTTAATTGTCACATAAGCAGAAGGCAGGTAGTGGAGAATGCAGAGATTGGAAGGCTGTAATACCGGTCACACAAAATAAAAAATCCCTCAATATAAACCATGCAATTTTCTTCAAAACCAGTGTCTGGCAGTGAGATCATAAAAGGCTAGAGTTTTTTCACCAGAACAACGATTAGCAGTACTTTGTTCTATTTGTTCTGTTCCTTATCTGTCATGATTCTTGCTTCTCCCTGACTGTTTTGGTTTTTTTTTAAACCTGTGATGGGGAGAATGCCACTCCAGTTTTTATAACTGTATTTATTACCATCAGCCTCAATATTTTTAGAGAACATATTATTATAACTGAGTTATTTCTGCATTTGGTGTCTTTTTCTGCTTCAATAACTTTGTATTGCTCCTTAAGAGAAGCTGTTCTCCAATTCTCTGGACATCCCCGCATTTCATGACACTCTGTTTAGATAACTGCACAATCATTTCACATCTTACTGTGATAGCAAGTCTTTGGAAGTTCTGAGTTAGGACTGCTTGCAGGATCAACTCATTAAAATGCTGCTACGGTCTTTGTGAGTGTCTGTAAACAGGAAAACATCTTTCATCCATCTCCTGAATATTGTCCAGTACCTTGTCCTTTTGGGGGTATAAGACAGTATGTTCAATCCTGAGTAACAATCTGCATCAATTTCCACTGATGGAGCTCTACCAGAGGTGATATATTTACATTACTATCATTGATAATAACCCAGTTAAATATGATGATCCAGGTTCTTATTTAAGTCAAGGGCTATTACATGTCAGAATGGGATGAAGTGGCTAAGAAATAATTCAGAATAATTCTTCATCTGCCAAAGAACTGTTTGGAGCCTGGTGCTGGGACACAGCGTAACAGTGCCTTACAGTACTTTCCATGATGTTTCTTGTGCTCCAAAAATCAGACAGTGATTTTTTATCTTCAAAGAAATGGGAAAAAGAACCCCATACAAACTTGCTCAATACTGTATTAATTTTCTGTTTATATACGCAATTTGAATTATCTTTAGTAATTACTGACATATCTGAAATGCCTACATCATTACATTGACCATCAATAAATGAGAAGTGACAGTAAATATATGGCTGACTGACTGCTCCACATATTTCTGAACAAGATTGCTACAGATAAGACTGGAAAACTGCAGGATAAGAGGGCAAGCACTTTTGCTGGGAAAATGTCTCTAGAATTTTATTTATTATTTAAATTGTCTTTTGATTAACTTTGTAGATCACTATGTTCCTAGCATAGGTTAGTCATTATTTAATTAGTAGACAGAGACAAAGATGAATCCTGTTTATAACTCTTAATCTACTTAAGTTTTAATCTAACTAGCAGTCCTGAGAGAATATTCTACTTATTAAACTCAATTGTACATGCTTCATTAGCTTTTTGTGTCTTAACTGTACATAATAATTCCCAGCTCTGTCATAGTTATTATGGTGGAATTTCCACTGAAGTAAATGAACTCTGTTTGAATTGACTGCAAAACAGTGACTGGGACAAATTCTTTCTTTATCTGAAACCTCTGAAATGCTACTGGACTGAGTATAGTTGCTGGAGACGTGACAGAATTTGG
This sequence comes from Megaceryle torquata, assembly GCA_024611175.1. NCBI lineage: Eukaryota > Metazoa > Chordata > Aves > Coraciiformes > Cerylidae > Megaceryle > Megaceryle torquata. The sequence goes on from JANIJG010017177.1 coordinate 50,797, forward strand.
TTTAATTTTATGGTTTTTATTCAAGTTAGTGCCTTGAAGATATGGAGTTCTTTCATTTAATTTTAATATTTTCAGCTGAACTTGACAAATACTGATAAAAATAATGCCTTTAGGGTTTGGTTAAAAAGCCTTTTTGTGGCAACCTGAAATAGTTCTGTTAGCATCAGCAAGCCCTTGAATGAGCTTAGTGGTCATAGAGGAAAGGTAATAAACATCAGTCAACTAATAGGGTGCTTGAAAAATGGTATTTTTTTCATGGATTTTAAAAAATAGAGGTCAAAGTTTGTTGCTTTCGTATTTGTGCAAAATACAACCATTTAAAATATATGTGAAATCAAGTAACAATTTTGTTTCATTCAAGGTTCAGGCCACATTTTCTGACTTTTTCTCTCTAGAACAGAAGGAAAATAAGAGAAGATGAAGATGGAGAGACCTAGAGGAGTTAAGACTTCTATTCACCCTGGAAAAGGGGAGATATTTGAAGTAATACTATTCTGTCAGACCCTTCCTTCCTTCCTTCCTTACTTCCCTTCTTCTTTTCTATTTTTCTTTCTTCTGTCCCTCTTTCTACCCCTCTTATTTCCTTCCTAAAGGAATAGGTTTAAGGAAAATGAAGGTTTAAATAAAAATCTTTAACAGCTCTACTGCTATAAACACAGAGTTTTCAATTAGAGCACTTTCCAAGACAATGTGGCATTCTATACAGGCAATGGAGGAGAGCAATTGCAATGTCTAGAACAATCACCTAGCAAGGAATATGGTAAATTTTAGCTGCATAAAATTTAGATTTCTAGTCAAGGTAATAATTTAGGCTCCTTTTATAAGCAATGCAGGGAATTAAGCCCTTTCAGGGGAAAATTATTCCAATTTATGTTGATATCTGTCCTACAAAGAACTGAGCTGCCCTTGGGATAGTCTTTCTCTCTGTACAGAGGGAGTCTAGCTGACCAGCTTAGACCAAATAGTTGTCTTTTGAAGAAGGTTAGTGGTAGCCAAGTGAATGGCAGCCAAGCTGTATATGGCCATGTGCACTTCTGTCTGAGCTATCAGAAGACCTGTTAATTTCCCTCTCAAGTAGATTCAGTAGGTATGAAAGAGGGACCATGGATCACGTTGTAGTATGCAGAGTTTTTCAAATTATTCTCATTAGGAGCTAATTATTTTTTTTTTTTAACTAATACTGTAAAAACATTAGAGTCTAATTTTATTAAATAGAAAGTGTATTTTGTGTTTGGTTGTTTTTTGGTGTTTCTTGGGTTTTTTTGTTTTGTTTTGTACATGCTCTTCACCTGTTACTTAGTTTTCATGCATAGAAGAATCCATGCTTTTTGACTTCCATGTATCTTCACTGTGGAGTTAATTTGAACTCCACTTTGATTTTACATCTTATCTACACACAATGTTTGCTCACCTGACTTTGGTGATGCTGTAATTTCAGGATTATTGACCCAGCCAGGGATAGCGATAAGGGGATGCCATGTTCATTTAATTCATTGTCTTCTAATCAAGATGCTGACTGAGTCACTTGCATAGTAAAAAGTCTGCCATCCTTTTCCACACATGTCCCTCTTTATGCTAAGAAGACCTGACAAGTCCCATCACAATTCATCCTTTGGGGAGAACCGTAGAAGCTTTCTGGAGTGTAAAGTCACTCACTGGTCCCTCAATTAGCCTCTTCTCACTTGTGCCCTGTGATAGGAAAATGGGGAATGGATGTAAGCTGGAGCACAGGAGGTTCCACCTTAACATGAGGAGGAACTTCTTTACTGTAAGGGT
>JANIJG010017178.1:1559-23468 GCA_024611175.1 Megaceryle torquata
ATTAACCTTGGGTTACTTTTTAACTCTCTCCACAGCACGGGTTTCTTGCATGAGTACATCCATGAAAAATGCTCTGATAATAAACTCCTGGTCACAACTGCAAAAACATTTCACCAGTAATGTGATTTTTGTCTAGTCTTTGCCTAGTCAAAGATGTCCTTGACGTGCAGAGAGGATGTCAGGGTTAAGTGAAAAAGGGCTGTAAGTGCATTTGAGTCATTATCTTGCCAGCTACTCCTGAAAAAGGCAAAAACATTCTTTGTCTACACTACTTACACCACTTTACATGCTGTTCTGGCCATGCTTTTCCAATTTTGATTTAATTTGCACTTATTTCTCCTTTATTGAATGGAAGATTTTCACAAATACAGCTTCCATATTATGTAGAGGCCAAGAGCTTCAAAGCAAGTGTGTTATCTTAAGTACTGAGAATACCTGTTTCAGACAGACAGGTAGTGTTAGAAATGGATTTTATCCACTACATCTGCTGTGTGCCGAAGTCGTGCTGAGCTTATGGTCTGCAGCCTAAATACCTGATAGTATTGCACTGCCTTAATTTGCACAAACCCACATTTGTATTTAGGGTGTTTTACCCATTCAATCCAGAAAGAACATTCTGTGTCAGTGATGTTGGCAATGCAGCCTGTGGTCCTTTATTTGTGTCATCTGACAATATTCTGAGAGTCCCAATTACTTATAATAAGATGATGAAAAGCTAAGATGCCAGCCTGAATACTGTGCTTTTTCTCATTTTAAATCTGAATGCTGTATGTATTTTTTTTTATTATTATTTTTTAAAGTTGGCTTGTAATCTTAACTGTTATGTTTCCCCAGTTTCCTTTTGATGTTAAAGTAATAATGATGTAAAAAAATTGCCTGAATGTACATTAAAACAGGAAGTTGGAGATGAAGAACAGTGTAGTTCTTCTTGGTGGTCATCTTGCCTGACAGGGGATTTTATCAGGCACCTGGGGAGAAAGGACAGTGAAAAAGGCAGATAAATTGATCCTGGCTCCAACCCTCTAGCTGCCCACAGTTTGGGAACTTCTGAACCTGGAACAACATGAGACCATTGCGTTCAGTAGCAACTCCTGGTGGGACCTGTCTGTCAGTGCTTTTTGTCTGACCCTTTCTTGACCTGTTTCTGGCTTTTCACAGTGTCCTGAGATAATTTTGCACAGCTTTAACAACTTGTGCCTATCCCTCTTGTTTGTTGATGTAAGCAACTTTTTCAGTAGTTTTGCACATCAAACAGGGATGTGTCGTTGCCTATACTGGTGTGTGTGTGTGTGTGGAGATGGTGTCTTACAGCTACGCGTGCAAATTTGAACTTTCCAGTCTCGGAGATGAAGGACTGTGGCCAGGTCACTTCCCTCAAGGCAAGGGGGACAGAACTAAGGAGAAAGGAAAGGCTTTTTTTCATGCTTGGGATACAAAGTTGATATTGGTCCATGTGTCCTTATCCATAGGTACTGTCTTAAACATTCTCCCCGTATGTGAGTGGAGGCTGGACCCGCATGTGTGACTTGTTAGGCTTGCCAGACACAATTGCTTGTTGCCTGTTGGCTTTGCCAGTGCCTTCAGCCAGTCCTAAGCCCAACCTCTGTGTCCAGTAGCTGGAGGTGTTAGTTCATAATCCTTTTTTTTGGGTTGGCTTGTTCCTTTATTTATTTATGTTAATTATTTTTTTCTTTGTCCATTACACTCGTAGCATCTTGTGGAAGGATGCTTGCTGGAACAGATCATTGGGGTGTTGTAACTTACTGTGTTCTGTCTGTGAAACTCATGGTTTATATAACTTTCTATAACTGGTTTATATAACTTCCTTCTTCCTCTAAAGCCAGCAGTGAAGCCATGTGGCAGATCAGTGGCTGCTACACATACAAGTGGCCACACTTGAAGGTGTCTTCTGAAGATAGTGGTGAAGAGGACAGGATCTGCCAGTTGGGAAAGACTAGATGGAAGTCAGAACTGGTTTGCTGTCTGTGACTGGAAGTGGGACTCTGAGGATTCCTTACTACAGGCTGTATTAATTCTCACATCACTAAGCTTAATATGTACTACTTGACTAAGTAGTAATCTCCTAGTGTAAGGATTTTGAGCACAGCAGTGTATTTTGGAAGTGCCATCTCTGACACCTCTTGGTATGCTTGCACTTTTGGTATCGTACGGAGAGCTTCACAGGTTACTGAATAAGAATTTGGAAGCCATAGAGAATGTCATTGAACCAGACTTTGTGAGGTTTCCCACATGAAAGGATGACTTCCTTATTAAAGCCGCTATTTATTTCTTCAATTTAAAATCTTTGATTTTCTTCACTGAGGCTGAATCTCATCAGAATAACATGAAACTTGGTTTACATTTTTTGTGCCCGTACTACAGGTTGAAACTAATCCTGAAGCAAGCAGTGCCCTGTCTTACGCTAATTTGGTACCTGGTTCTTAATTTTTTACAGTTAGAGCAGTGGTTGTGTAATTAAAACTCGTTGAAAGTGGGGGTATATCCTTCAATGCTGAGGAATATCTGAATCTTAGGATAGTTGGCAGTTCAGTATTTCAGGTTTTGCTCTATGTTGCCTAAAGAGGCCATACTTCTTGCTATCTCGTAACAGCCTTGCTGAGTCCCTTTCTTAATAAGCTTGTAGTTTGTAGGAGAGAGTCAAAAATGCTTCTTACTAAAGGCTGGTGTCCTACTTTCTGCCCACAAATTGCTTTGCATTAGTGGTGGTGAAGAAGGCATCAGAACACATCTGTCTGTCCTCCAGATAACACAAGCATATTCCCTCCTCTCTCATTCTGACTTATGTGGGAACTCTCTTCTGTTGAATGCTCTGATTGATTCATTGATTTCCTGGCTTTTTTTTTGGTTTTAGATTTCTTCCTTCCCTCATTCCCTTAATTTTCCATCCCTTAGATGTGACTTCTGATTTAGGTCCCCCCAGCAAAGCTTTTCTCGAACTCTGAGCTTTTAGAACTACTTTAAATTATTTGATTCTGTAAGTTGCAATATGTCAGCAAGCTTTAAAAAAATCCCTTTCTCTGTAAAAGTGATGAAATAATGTGAGCTCTTATTGGAAAGTACAATATCTGGGCACAGATTAAAAGTAAAAATGTTGAAGTACAGGCTTCTTCAGACTTGCTTTCACTTTGGCTATGCCAAATGTATACAGTGGATCAGAATAAACAGCGATTTCTCTGCTTGTAGGCTTTGATTCCAAAGCTTGTTTGACTCAGTTTGGGGAAAATACTAATTTAATTGTAACTTTTTTTTTTTTTTTTCCTTTAGCTGCTGATTTGTTCACAGATCTGGAAAATGCATTTCAAGAGAAAATTGATGCAGCTTATTTTGAAACCAGCAAATACCTACTGGATGTTCTCAATAAGAAGTACAACTTACTGGAACACATGCAGGCCATGAGGCGCTACTTACTACTTGGCCAAGGAGACTTTATCAGGCATTTAATGGACTTGCTCAAGTAAGAGAGTAGGAAGAGTAATTATGTGTAATTTCTGATGCTTACAGATGTGCTTGATACACACAGAAACAGTTTTGCTTTGGGAAGAGGACCTTTAAAATATCTTATTACTCTTTTAAACAACTTTTAAATTCTTGTTTGAGTTTCTTTGGCCCTGAGGCTTAAACTTTGGGTTTCATTTTTGGTAAGGAATGTATACAGTACCCTTTCTAATGTCTATATCTTTATGCTGACCCTGTGACAAGGTGTTAGCTGACTCCTGTCAGCAAGTTTAAGCAGAAAAGTTCTGTTGCTCTTGATGCCACTAGTTGGCATTGCTGTGAAAGGCATTGCTACTATATTTTGGAGGTGTTTGGTCCAAAACATTGTGTCAAAACCTCTCAATGAATTTTTTTTTGTTATTATTACTTATTTATTTAATTGATGCTTCATCACTCTCCATTTTAGGCACTCAAGTGTATCCACAAGTATTAGTTTCGGTTCTTAAAGTGTATTTGCAAGCTCACTGCTTTTACATGCTGGTGCTACTGATGAAACCTAAGTCTATTAAAGATGTCAAAAGCTTTCGTTTGGTCTAGGAGGCAGGTTTTGTAATAGAGCTTCCATTAACTTGTTTGTAAATCAAAATTGTCTGGTGATGTTTTGTACATGACTGTGCTTTTTGAAGTGAAAATGAATGTAAAGCAGAATAAGATCAGTTTGTGGAGTCACTATTACATGTGAAGCAGAAGTAGTGAGGGCGTTTCCAGTACTGACAATGGGGAAAGGAATTGCAAAGTACTTCATGTTACATCTCTTTGGAAAATTTAAGTCACTTAGAGAAGGTGGGTTTGTGTGCTTCTGCCAGCACTTCTGAGCCCATGAGATGGTTACCAGTAAGTCTCTCAAAACTGAAGTGAAATTATTGGTTTGCTGTGTTAATAATGTAATCTGCCTCATTTTAGATGCGAATGCAAGTCAAATTACACAATAGTTACACTGTCAGTCCTGATAATTTCAAATCACTGGCAATAAATGAGGATAAGGTTACTCCTCATACTCATAGTCAGGTGTATAGCTGAGTATCAATAGACGTTATTCTGCTCAAATATTTTGCTCATTAGTTTTCCTCATAGTTAAGACTGAAAGAGTAATATGAGGAGTTTTGAAAGTCTGTCAGAAAAGTCTTTCTCTGTGTGCTGCAGTTACTACCAAATTGCTGATGCAGAATATGCCCTGACCGTGTGTTTCATAACCACCAGGCCAGAGCTTGCACGACCAGCTACAACCTTATATCAGCATAATCTAACTGGAATCCTTGAAACAGCGGTGAGGGCAACAAATGCCCAGTTTGATAATCCTGAGATTCTCAAACGATTGGATGTCCGACTTCTGGAGGTCAGAAATGCACCTTTTTTTGTCTGTGTGTATGCACGCTGATATCTATATGAAGCAAATATGTGTATATAGTGTTTCATATGTGTATATAGTAAATGCATTCCCCTCTCTTCCCTTCTCACTTATATTGAAATCTACTTTGAATTATGTAAACCTCATTTAATAAGTCTTGTCTTCTTTTCCCATTTCCTGCCTGCTGTCTGTGTTTCAAGCTGTGGGTTTACAACCATTTCATTGACACTATGAAACTGAGTGTTCAGGCGCTACCAGTAACTGATGGTGATGGCCCTGATTTGAGGTTCTGCAAACAGCTCCTACTGCTGTTGCTCACAGAAGAATCTGGAGGGTAATCTCTTGTCACCAGTAGTTAGAAAGAGTGGAAGTGTGTTTCATGGAAGAGACCTCTGGTAAGAACCTGGAGTTAATGAGAGAGCTCTAGTCCCAGAGATGAGCTAACTGATGAACTGCTGAAATAAGTCTATATCTTAGGCTGAGTCCTGCCTAAGATTTTTTTTTCCTTCCCTCATTTCCTTTACTAGCTCCAGTGGAAAAACATTGACATCAGAAACATCAACATTTGGGTGAGATGAATCCTACCCTTGTGTCAAACTTCAATTCATTTTTTGTATAATCTGCTACTTCTGACAAGGAACTCCTGTATCTTGTATTGATATGGATGCTTGTTTTTCCATAGTCTGTGAAGAATGGAAGAGTAAGCAAGGATTGATCTTCAGCAAGTATGCCGTGATTATAAACTGAACGTAGCTTATCTTTTTAACACAGGTATCTCCTGGGGACACTGGGTGGGATGTCTTCAGCTTGGACTATCATGTTGATGGGCCGATAGCAACGGTAATGTCATGTACTGCTGGCTGTGAGCATGTCTCAGATACTGAATTGAAATGCTAGCTATTTTTTTAATGGAAGTAAGCTTTCCTTCTTTTTTTTTCTTTTTCTTTTTTTTTTTTTTTGTCTAGGATGATGCACTCACTGTATAAACAGTTGAGCCAAAATCTCAATTCTTAAAATTAACCATGATTGCTGAAAAGCTACATTTAAAATAATCATTACTGAAAATCAGTAATTCATTTGTTCCGGCAGAGATTTTAGCAAGTACTTAATAAATGGAGTGCTTCTCTTCTTCCATTATTACTAGTCTGTAGCTGCTAATTTGGGATAATTTGCAAGGAACTGAAGAATGTATTTCAGGAGAACCCATCTGTACTGTCTAAATTAAATTTGATAGGTAGTGTTCATTAGAACTACTGAAAAAATAGCTGCTCTATTGTAAAGAACCTTTTTTTTTTTTTTTTTGGTACAAAACCAGGACATCAAAATATGAGTCTGACCAGCAGAAGGAATTTTTACATGTAGTTGGAAAAAAGTAAAATGTTTAGACTTTGTCATGTTCACCCCTTGTTGACACTTCCTGCAGTGCCCTGTGCTTGTTTAAATGTTAGGTAACTCAGATCAGACCTTGTGGGAGGATCTTTCCAAAAGCTCTGGGTTTTCCAGGGATTTTGTTTTGACAGTACTTATCAATAAACTGCGTGGGTCAGATAAGATGGACTCTGAAGAGGTTCTTGGTCCTTCAGAACACATGGTATGTCTGTTAAATTTGTACTGGTATTTTGTTTGTTTTGTAGGTATTTACACGTGAGTGCATGAGCCACTATCTGAGGGTATTTAATTTCCTTTGGAGGGCGAAGCGAATGGAGTATATTCTTACTGATATATGGAAAGGGCACATGTGCAATGCAAAGCTGCTGAAAAGTATACCAGGTGAGAGAGGCATAGGTGGGTGACATACTTGTAAACTGGATCTTATTTTAAATTGTGTGTTGAGAGAGGGGAAAAAAAAAAAACAAACCTAAAAAATCTTTTGGAACAGTTGAATTTTATATTTAGTTGCTACTACTGACTTGACTGTTTAATGGTAGATGATGATGACAAAGATAAATAACATTATTGGAAATGGAAGTTTCTGGTTGTTTTACTTAGTCCTTGGTTGTGAGTTTTTGTAGCAGTGAGCAAATGAAATACCCCATGCCTCTGGAAAAAGGTGACCCTTCCATTCCCTTTCACTCATCTGCCTTGATCCCTTCCTGTCTGCACCCTGTGTCTTCCTCTCATGCTGGAAATAGTTACTCTCACACATGCAATTCTGAATTGACTGGTTTTCCTTCAGTCATTTCCTGTGCTTTTGTTTAGCTAAGAACAGAAGAGGCTAAGAAGAGAAACAGATATTGGAGAAGAAATTGGAAGGCTCTTAAGTGTAGTGGCTCTAGAGTATATTTAATGGAGTTTCTCATTCCTACTTCTCAACTGAGAATATAGTCATATTTGTGAGCATCTGCACTTTTCATGGCCTAGTAATATTTACAAAGATATATTTATGTTTTTATAATTAGGAACTGTTTGGTGTGCAGGAGTGGACAGCTCAGCCTCAGGTCGCTAGGAAACAAGCTCTTGTAAAGTCTGCTCTAGTGCACAGGGCTGATCTCTGGACTGCACAGCATGACTAGATCTCCTTTCTGCTTCTGTGAGACAGGATTTGATTTACTGTCATTTCCCTGTCCCAAAGAACTGCTTGTTTGACTCAAAACCATTGGTCTATGCATTCTTGCATTCTGTTCCCTCTGAGACTAAGGTTCAGTTAACAGATTTTATTCTCATCATCTGAAGATCCTCAGGCTGGAGCATTCTCCCATTGCTAGGGTTTTATGTGTTCCTTTGTTCTCAGGAAGAAATTGGACTTTTTTTGCGTGGTTTTGTTTTTTTTTTTTTTACTGCTTCTCCTCTGCTGCTGCCTCCTGTCTCCCCTGCCCTCCCTGCTCCTCCTTGGGAGACCTTTCTTATGCTTTGCCATGGAGCAATCTTTTGTACGTTAAAGCTCAGTTGCTTATTGCTTTTATGTTTGGCTGTGTTCAAAGTGATGCAGACATTTAAAATGCTGGCCAAGCTGTTTATAGCTACTGTTGGCAGAAGCAGCCAAATGTTACGTCTCTCAGTTTGTGCCTCTGACAAAGAGGAGTATGTTTACAGACACCCATACTGCCTTCTGCCTGGAGGGACATGAGTCTTTTTTGCTCACTGGCATGTCTAAGCTGGAAGCTGCAAGTAGAATTTTTCCTGAAATACAGAGGAGGTTCACCCCAGCACTCATTTATGAAGGCATAGTAGAACTTGGGTTTATTTTCTCTCCCTCCAAAACAGAACCTGTCCTTCCAGTCACAGAGCACCAAATGGAAGACAGTTACTGGTAGGAGAAAGCGGCTGCAGGGTTTTGGTTTTTCCGTCACCAAGAGGCAGCACTGACTTTCAAGGATAGCTTTAGTCCCAGTTTTCAAAAATTCTTAACATCCAGGGGTTTTAATGTTCAAAGGAATACTTTAATAGACAGTATGGTCAAGCTTGCTGTTCTTCTGTCAGTAATTGGAAGAAGAAACACAGATCTATCCAGCTCACCAATGCTGAGGAATTTATGTTGTTTGGCCAGCTCTGGTGACTGTTTTTCATTGCTCTTATTTAAAATAGATGCAACATAATGTGTTTGGGATAGTCTTTGTGCAGAGGCATAATATGAAGAATAATGAAGAACAGAGTAGCTTGTTGTAGTATCTTTCAGATCACTGGACGGTTCTGTAACATCCCAAGATGTAAAAATGTAGAATTCCTTTGCTAGCAGTGTCATAGTTTGTCTGCGGTGGCAATCTGGTAGCTTTTTAGACATTAATTCCTCTGTCTGGTTATTTGCCTGGTTTCAGAAGGCTGAGAGAATTTCTGCTGCTGATGGTAATCTTGACATTACCCTTCCAAAACAGAGGTGCCACCTTCTACAGGTGAGCAGCTGAGGCCATTAGTTACCTGTGGGTCTCTGTTGTGGATCAGGGAATTGAACCTGGACCACGTGAGCCACAAATTCCCTACTCCTGTCACAACCACCCTCTCTTTTGGTCTCGGTGTAGCTAAGTAATGCAAAAATAGACAGTCTGTGATTTGAAGACTAATGGTAAGAGATGTGAGAGGCCCCAGAAGCAACTGCAAATGTGCAACCTCAGATTTTCGACCAAAAGAATGTATGGGACATTAATTGTATTTTGGTCTCTTGGGACTGAGAGGGTCTTTTTCATTTGTGGTACTCAGCAAGTTTTCAGCACTGTCTGAGCACACAGTCAGTGTCATCTTTGGCTCACATTGTCTAGGAGCTGATTGTGCAATGTTCTTTGCTCATCTGTTGCCAGCCAGTATCGCTGCTACCATCCAAGATGAGTGGCTGTTCTATGAAGTATTCAAATGGGCAGAAGAAAGTTTACCAAGTTGGTTTGATGGCTGTGCCTCTCTTTGCAGTCTTTAACATGCCATCTCTTTTGGATTTTTTACAGAGCTTTCTGGGGTGCTGCATCAGTGTCACGTTCTGGCATCAGAAATGGTCCATTTCATTCATCAAATGCAGTATTACATTACATTTGAGGTATACTTTATCCACCCAATTAGTTGCTTAAAAATTAAGTACTTTTAATATTCTGTATGTGTTGTGTGTCTTAAATTTCAAAGAGCTTGTCATCTAGCAAATCAAAACAGCCCAATCCTGAATCATTGCTCCAGGTGCTTGAATGTTCGTGGGATGAACTGTGGAACAAGGTCCAGCAAGCACAAGACCTGGATCACATCATTGCAGCTCATGAAGTTTTTCTAGACACAATCATAGCTCGGTGTTTGCTGGATAGTGATTCCAGGGTAAGTCTTCAGCTTTGCATTAAATTGTAGCCTTGTGATCTTGGCTTGTGCCTTGGAAACTACCTTCTCTTATGTTCTGTGAGCAAGGGGAAAAGTAATTTTTCTTCCTCTGATAGAAGACCTTACTAGGAGAGGCTCTGTAGGTACTCTGCAGACATAGTGACAGACATGAGTTATAAAACTTGTTACAGCATGGGCCAGTTTGGTTTGGTCCCAAGAAGCTCTGTGGTCATGCAACGACTGACTTGAAGCTTTGCAAAACAGTCTCAACAGATGTGTGTAACAAGATTTAATGTACTCATGTTCTAAAGAACTTGAAACTGTTTTGCTGCACAACTGTTCTATTGTTTTGTTGCCTAACTATCTCACAGGTACTTCTCAACCAGCTCCGAGCTGTTTTTGATCAGATCATTGAGCTCCAGAATGCCCAAGACTCAATGTACAGAGCTGCTTTGGAGGAGTTGCAGCTGAGGCTGCAATTTGAAGAGAGGAAAAAGCAGCGTGAACTTGAGGTACAGTAAGGGTGTTACTAGAACATAGAAATTGATTGTGACAGCTATACTTGTCTTTTGATATATGCAGGCTTTTAGATAGCATGTAGAGGTGCAGCAAGAATGAAAAATATAGTTGAGACAAACATCCATCAACAGTGGTTAGTGAATTCAAACAAAACTGTTGAATGGTGGTTTTCATTTCTATCTTGCTCAAGACCTCTAGGTGAGTAGATTCTCTAGTAGGCTTTGGAGGATGAGAAATTTAGGGCTCATTTAGATGAAGGAAATGGAAAAGGCTTTAATGTTCCAAACCCCCTTGCAAAAAAATGCTGCAGCTCCATGTCTGCCTCCCTACTGTCAGTCTGTGGGACATGCAGTATTGGTGTGAGACTCACCTGCTTTTTTAACTTTAGATTTTTTTCATGTGCTGTACAACTACCAAGGGAACTGATAATTTTATTATTAGAGGCTCTTGTGTTTGGCTTTCTGTGACAATGATTGGTTTCTATAAACGTGGTGGTTTAGCTGGGCAGAAGATGACCCAGTTAGCAACTCTCATCATGTGACACTTGACCTCTTAACTCATTTGATCTCTGTGTAGGGCAAGTGGGGAGTAACTGCATCAGAAGAGGAAGAAGAGAGCAAGAGGATGAAAGAATTTCAAGACTCAATACCCAAAATGTGCTCACAACTTCGAATACTCACTCACTTTTACCAGGTGCCCCTTAGATTATATTTTTCAATACGGATGCTGAGCTTTGAAATGTAGAAATCAGTTTCAAGTACTGAAATTCTGTAAATTTCAGTGTAAATTCTGTATTCATGTGTGCAATTTGTGAATCTAAGTCTTCATTTTTTCTTTACTTAGAAGCCTGTGTTCAGTGTTCCTCAGTAGACAGTAGGTTTTGCAATCATGTATGTACCCATGTCAGAGGAAAACAGTCTACGTGTAATTCTTCTCCTTCCTCAAGTAGTAGAAGTAATATCTAGCTTCTGGTGTCATCTGGAAAAAAAGGAGAAAGTAGAATTCCTTCTGCATTCCATGTTTTTTCACCATCTTTTCAAGTCAATTCTACGAAAGACTGCAGAAAGGATTTTTATGAAGGGCCTAACACTTGATTTTTAAGCTCACAGAGATGGGTGATGGGTAAGCTTTTGGGGAAACATGCACAGCATGTCTTCTTTAGTGATAATTATTCTGACTTTGCCTTAATTTGTTGTATCTGATTTTAAAGCTCCCATTTCTCAGAAAAATCAACTGCTAGGTTTTAGGAAAAGCATTCCAGAAAGCAATGAAAGGGAGGGCTACAACACTATATCAGGATTAGACCCTAGGTCAACAGAAAAGCAAAACCCTAGCCCAACTCATCTCTTGACTTTGACACGAGAAACTCTTGATGTAGAGTACCTTTTAACTTCTCTAAGTTATCACCTTTGGCATGGCTGAAGGTAGAATTTTTAATAATGTTGCTACTGAGTTTGACTTAAAGCTGTAGGGCCTGTTTTATTCCTTTTTGCTGTTGATATATCTTGTATCTTTTGTTCTTTCTTTAATATCCATAAATACACATTTAGACTAATACTGAACATGTATGGGTATGTTGCTTCCCTAGGTAAAACATGGAATTGTAGAATGATTTTGGTTGGAAGAGACTTTAAAGATCATCTAGTTCCACTCCCCCTGCCATAGTAGGGACAACTCTCACTAGACCAGGTTGCTCAAGGCCCCATCAAACCTGGTCTTGAACACATCCAGTGATGGAGCATCCACAACTTCCCTGAGCAACCTGTTCCAGTGTCTCACCACCCTCAGAGTGAAGAATTTCCTCCTAATTTTTAATCTACCCTCTTCCAGTGTGAAGCCATCACCTCTCATCCTATCACTATAAGCTTTGTAGAAAGTCCTTCCCCAGCTTTCTTATAGGTCCCCTTCAGATACTGGATGAATGAGGTTGAAGTGGTTTTGCTGGCTTGTAAAACAAACCCATATGTTTGTTTTACCTTGTAAGAGGACAATTGGTTTTTTAGCAGTTACAGTTGTGACTTAGCATCTTTACAGCATGTGCAGAGCGATTCCCAGTCTTCCACTCTGGCGGTCTGCATCAAAATCCAGTTTTGTTTTGCTTATAGCTTTGCCATGCTGTAGCTGCCCTGAATGAAGTGCTGCATTGTCAAAAGAGTTCAGTTCAGAGGGAGCTTTGAAGGAAAACAGCATAGTACACCCAGGTTATAAAATAATGCTGATTTCTGTTGAAGGCTATAGAGATCCGGAGCTTTAATGCAAGGACTTCAGATCTGGCAGGAATTTGCTCCTGGGTCCAAATATTGCAGTTCTACCTCCCAGAGAAAAATGGAGCCAAGGTCTATAAGTGTTGGCTGTCTATAAGATTGTAGTTGTGTACTCTACAAGTTGGTGATGTAGCTTTTGCCTGCTTGGGCTGTATTCCTGTCGAGGCCTACTAAGCATTTTCCATGCAACACTTCCCAGGCCAGCCTTGGTCATCTTTGGAAGTAAAGGGGTGGTGTAGTTAAAGGGCATGTCCACATTAGTATCTCATGGAAATCAGGAACGAAATCTTCGTTCGAACAAAGATTTTGAGAATAAAATCTTCGAGAGAAGAGTTCCCATCCTCCCAAAGTCCTCTTCTTCCCTGCATGCTGTGGAGCTCAGGCAATTCCCTGGCTCGGGCCAAATGGGAGGATAGGCTCCAGTAGAATGCCTCCTGCATGCCGAGTCCTGGCTCGGGCCAAATGGGAGGATAGGCTCCAGTAGAGTGCCTCCTGCATGCTGGGTCCAAGTCCCGCATGAAAACCACTCCAAATGTGTGGAGTCTCGCTCATAGGTCTGTAGCCCTTTCTGCCATTCTGGGCAGATGCTCTGCTGTGCTGGGATGCCACTGGAGGTGTGATCTATATCAAATTTGTATTTTTGAAGCAAGCAGTGGTCTAATACTGGCCTGGCCTGCCTTGTACATATACTGGGAAAACAAGGGGAGGTTCCCCTGTTGGCATAGGTTAAGTCCTGAATGGTGTTCCGGGTATGGTGGGTCTGTCCCGGGAGGGCCAAGGCAGTGTCACAGGGGCAGCCTGGGAGCCTTCAGACAGATGGAGGGTTCCAGCAGAGCACAGGGGAGGATGTGGTTTAAAAGATCTCAGTGTTTGCACTGGAGATGCTGAAGTGTATGGCAGACATCTGAAGATAAAATAAAGCCCTGGGGTTTTGCAGAAAGAAGGAGTCCAGCATAGCTGATTTGCTGACAGTTGGGTATAAATGCTTGTGCTTGCCCTTTCCTGGATTCCCTCTACCTCCTTGGCAGGTGTCACGGTTTAGGATACTACTCAAACCAGGACAACAGGCCAGGGTACCACAAGGTATCCCTGTGCAGAAAACACCAGTGATGTCATCTTATCTGTCTCTCGGGTTTTTCTTTCTCCTTCAGGGAATCGTCCAGCAGTTCTTGGTCCTGCTGACAACCAGTTCCGATGAAAGCCTTCGGTTTCTTAGCTTTAGATTGGACTTCAATGAACATTATAAAGCACGAGAGCCAAGGCTTCGTGTATCGTTGGGCACTAGAGGCAGACGAAGCTCACATATGTGACACAACTGCTAAGGACTGCACCTCGGTATCCGAAGGCCGTTGAACCTCTTGTTGGACAAGGCAATCAGTGTTGACATCAACCAACCAAGCTGTGCGTGATCGGTGTCTACCATTCCTGCAGGCAGCGTATTTCCAGTCATGTGATTGTGTGACACTGTAGAGCAGACAGCAAAAAAGAAAAAAAAATAAAAATAGTAGGGTTTTTTACACTGACATTTCTAGAATTACCAGAATAAATGGGCTGATTGAACCTCTTCCAACCAACTTCTTAAATCATCCTTTTAAACAAATGCCAATTTAATTTGAAGCTTTCTGAGCTCTTCCCCCCTGTAACTTATATCTGTGTCCAGGAAATCACATCTTTTGTTTACTGAAAGCACCATTTCCTTTTTTAACAAGAAAAGAAGGTTATTTTTTCTATATATACTTGTTGTATTTAATGAGAGCTTTTGTTAAAGCCAAGAGTTTTGGACTCACACCTAATGTCCTGGTTAAGAAGCTATACAGCATTTCACTATTCTGATTTTCCGTGTTGTGATGTGTTTGTGTGAGAAGCTTTGTATCAGGAGACATAAAATTATATTTAATTTTTTTGTTGTTTTCAAATTTAACAAGCAAAAAAAAAAAAAGGTAGGGAAATCCTGTGGTTGCTGTACAGATGAAAACTATAGAAGCAGAGCAGGAGTGTATTGCATATAAGATCTAAAAAAAAAAAATGAAGTTAAAGCCCAGTACTGTGAAAGGAAAGTGTTGGTTAAGATTGAATTGAACGAAATAGTTGTTCAAAATCAGATGTGTAGAAACAGTGACTTGGCTAACATTGACTTCATTCTCTTCCCTTACCTATTTTTCATTGTAAATATTTATATATTGATGTCCAGATGTTGAGGAGAGGAGGATTCTTCTTTTGCAAAGTTGTCATTATATCAGGTCATTTATTATGTTCCACAAGTGCAAGCTTAGAACAATAAAAACACGATTATCTTTCAAACAAGTGTTTTACTTTTTGTAATTGAAAGATTATGATTTTTCCACAGCGTAAGAAAGAAGCAGCTTTCATTAGGGTGTGGGTTGATTTACAGATCCCTACCCATTACAGGATTTTGGTACTCGCCTTATCTATACTTGGTTGTGTGCAATTCATTAAGTTACCCTCAGATCAACCTGGTCTGTGGCCCATCTTGTCTTTGGCCCTTGAACCCCGGGGAAGCAGAGGCAAGAGGCCAGGCCATGCAGGAGAGGCTGCTGTGAGTTGTGGTGAAGGTGAACTCTCGTGGGGATGATGCACTGACTTGCAGTCCTGGACTAGCAGGTTTGCCCTCCGGACACCAGGATTCCCATTATTGGAGCCTTGGAGTCCTTGCTTTTGTTAAATAAAGCATGTAAGGCTTTTAAACCTGTGCCCTTAAAGGGCCTTCCTGCTGGTGCAGCTACACTTGTGGGGGGTACCTGCAGACAGCATTTCAGCTGTAAGGAAATGTGGACTTTGAAGACAGTGATATTCTGTGTGCCGGAGGAAAGACAAAGGATGCCAAGCTGGGCATCACAAGGTCACAAGTCACTTGACAGGCAGGAGTACTCTGTTTTTGTTGGTGTGGTGGGAGTGTATTGTTTTTTAGTCTGAAAGACTACATAGCTTATGTGATTGTGTTTTGGCCAAAACTGTTGGGGAAAAAAAATGAGCTTTTGACCATTGCCTTGAGATCTGTCGCACAATCCTGTGTGTCATTGGACAATCCACAGGCCAGAGAGGCAACATCAATGTCACAAGTAGAGGACAAGTTCCAGAGGAAGGTTTAGTTCCCTTTGCTGCTAAAATGAATTCAGCAGTACACAGGAAACTTGTGCTAGGGGCCATGCTGGAAATGTCCGTTTTGAGGTGATTTCCCCAAAACTCCATTGGTCTGGGAAGTGTCCCAACTGCTGCAGGAGTTGCTCTGACTGCCAGGCTGAGGGGATGTTTTGAACCCAAGGCACAGAATACCTGGGCCACTGGGGACCTGCCATTGTCCTCAGTGCTCCTCTGTGGGTGGAGACCAGTCTTTTATCCCATAGCTGTCATGTTTATTTCAATCTATGCAGTTCTTTTAGCTTCTGATCCTACAGTTAAAACTGCTCAGTTGTGGTGTAACTGGCATTGTTGGAGGAAGCCAGTGACGCGTTTTCAAGTAAGATGGAGCAATGAAAAAAATTCACAGACAAAAAGTTGAATCTTTGTGATCGTCTGTTGGCCTTACACTGTTAGGGCAGGATACTCAGCAAGAGAGGGGATCAAAAGCTGAGCAACCAGTACTTCAAATCTTCCTTTGGACTTGGAAATAACTATATTAACAGCATTGCCATAATAAATTAGAGTGCCAACACCTCAGAGCAAAAAATATGACTTCATGCATTGATAAATACTAGAAAAAATGAGGCACAGAATAACCTGTCAGCTCTGCAGGAAAATCCCCTCGAGGTGGATGGGAACTGTTCCTGACATCTTACCTGACATAGTCAGGTGGTGTCATCCATTCTTCTCTCTTTCTTGGGGATGGCTTTGCCCAGACCTGTACCTGGGTGTCATGGTTTAGGATCAGGACAGCCCCTTAGACCTCTAAGGGCATCACTCAAACCAGGACACTGGGGAAGAGCCATCACCACTCTTGGACCCTCTCTCATGGCCAGACTAGGGGTAAGGTTCTGAATCCTTGGCACAAAGTAACTGGACCAGCCCTTCTGGAAGATCCCCTGGAAATGTATGGGAGCTAACAGTGTCATCTCAAATGGCTGAAACTGCCATAAAAATTTGTTTGGTTGGTTTTTTCCCCTTTTCCTCATTCCTCATTTGTGTAGGCCCGGCTACTGGAGAGATCTGAGTTTGTACTGAGAGCCTTGCAGAAGGTGTAATATTCAAAGAGTTAGTGATGTTGAACAGATGTGGGTACTCTACTGGGCCTTGTGCCAGGGGCTTGAGCAGCCTGAATGACAGCATGAGCAGCTCATCTAGAGGTCCCATCCTCTGTGCCAGGGCATGGGAAGAAAGAAACCCTCCATGAATGAGTCCACCATGGGAAAGTCTGTCTAGGCTCCATCCAGAGCTGCACAAAGGCAGTGTGCCCAGCACCTGAAGGGGTGTAAATTTTACTTGTTACCTATATTCTTCTTTTTATCCTATTTATGTTCCTGGTCTCATTCTTTTGTATTAAAACACGTATTTTATTAGGTCATTTTTTGTTAGGCCTTTCTTACTGAGGTCCAGAAAAAACCCTTCACCCTTTCTCTCTTTCACTGACCTCCTGGTGTAGAGCAACATTGTACTTATAGTGCATGGATACATTTTACTAATTTTATATATTAGTAGAATATATATATCTGTATATTAATGGGAGATCAATATATCTTCCTCTAATGGACCTCCATCCACCTCCGCCAGAGGGAAGCAGGATGAGGCCATTGGTGCTTCCTGCGTTCATGTGAGTGCTCTGTGTGGGTGGCCACATATATGTACATATATGGTGTGTACGTGTGCTCTGTGTGCCTAAGGGATACATAGATACTTCCTACTGGTTGGACCTGGGCCTGTGGAGCTGTGGCAGCCTCACCTTTGTCAGGGTACTGGAATTTCTAACAAGAGTTAAGAGAGAAATGATTTTACATTTAATTTGCGTGCAGAGATTAATATTGAATTCTACATAAATGCACATACTTTGTGTAAAGGTTGACAGCCTCACTCTGCTGTGACTGCACAAATGGCTTACCTTGCAGTGGGTGGCAGCAGTACCCTTCAGGTACATTTCTAAAGACAAACATCAGAGTTTTACCTTTTTACTTTACTTTTTTAACACTGAAGTGCTTAGGTACTGCAATCAATGTTGAAGACTCATTCTGGACAACACATTTACTATACAAGGCTATTCTTTATTTTGTAAGGTATTTATTTTGTAAGGTATTTAATGCATGCTTCTGGATGGTAGTATTTTTTTTTTTTTGGGTAGTTTTTTGTGCTGTTGGAGCTACAGTGTCTGAAAATACAAATACAGCTGAGGGCCTAAGCAGCCATGTTTCCAGGCCGAGACAGGCCCAGCTCCTCCTGCTCTCTGCGTCCCGTCCCCAGACTGTCACTAACTCGCCTCAGGTGCACAGCCACCTCCTGTTCAGAGTTGCCCAGGCCTGAAGGAATTTCTGAGAAACTGCAGTCAAAAGCAGAAATGCAGAAACTGAGGATTAAATTATCACCCATCTCAGGATATCATATGATATGCAAAACTCTTGGGGGGGGGGGGGCTAGCCATGTGGTGCTACCAGTATCATAAATACATTAAAAGGAAAAAAAAATGGAAAATATTTGTCTTATTCTTTCAATTGGGATTGTTCTGGTAAATGACAGGGAAATTATAACTTCACCATTATGAACTCTGAAGAAGAAAATGTTAAAAAATGGCCCCTGAAAATTTAATTTCCCTCTTGTAAGTTACAACAGCTTGACTGCCTCGGGGTGCAGTATGATGCAATTTAATACCTTAGAAACATCCTCTAAGAAATGCAGAAGCCTGTGATATAATGTATTTTTTCAATGAATTGGTTATAGGTTTAGGGTAGGAGATCAAGGGCAGAAGCTATTCATAATCCAGTCTTATTTTAGTGATACTGCTTTTCATCCAAGGCCCTTTGTATTTTCTCTCTTTACAGCAGATGTAGTGAAAAAAATGTGGAGTTCTTTCAGCTCTACATAGGAGGATAGTTTTCTTTATTAAAAAACAAACAAACAAACAAACAAACAAACAACCTATGTGATATATTTTGTTAAAATTCAATGTAGAAGGATTCTGTCTTCCTCCTGTCACATATGTTAAGATGTCCATTTTTTGAGCAAGAATTGTTTTCAACCCTTTCAAATAGCATTTCTATCCAGAATGGCAAATTACCTTTGGAGAGTGTGAAACTCTAACTTCCAGTGTGCTGCATCTCACGATGTTTTTCAGTATTAAGGACACTCTTCAAGTGCACATGTACATTTTTAAACACACCAGGAGCTGAAAGGTAATGAATGATCTAAAGAAACAGAGGTAAATGGTCAGAAAATTAAAGCTTATTTAAAAACTTCTAGACTTAAAATTTAGAGACTTCTGTGACATTTCATGGACGTTTCCTAATGCTGACCTTAGAAACCAGCTCTGGGCTTCCAAATCTGTACTCATTTCAATTTTCACCCAAATGAGCAGCCTCAGAGACAACAAAGGATATTTCAAACACAAATAAAGGTGCTCAGATACTTCTCAGAAGTGAATTTTCATTTTGAAAATCATCTTTTGACTACTTGAAACCTAAAATATCACTTCAACCTCTAGTAAGATTCTGCTTATTGAAGAGAGAAAAAGAGTTAGGAGAGCTGCAAGAGATGTGCAAACATTTGTAAGTAGAGAAGGGACAGATAAAAGAACTTGCTGTTTCAGAAGCTGGAGGAAATAATTCTGCATGGTTTCCAGGCAGGCATTGTAACCATCACCTGGTCTACCCAATTTAACATACCAAAATTACTTACAGTGCCAAGGATAACAATAAACAGTTACAAGTGAGATATTCTCTTAGTCTGCAATTGTTCAGAGTGAAAAGTTTCTGCAGCCACTGATTTAACTAGTCATGTTAAGCCCACTCTGAGGGCTTGCTGAACCACAATTTTAAATTAGAAATAGGGACTGGGGCGCAAGTGAAAGGGCAAAGATGAGCAGAGGTGTACAGGGTCAGAGAACACACAGAGGTCAGGAAAGCTAAACAAACAGAGGTGATAGATAGTTGCTCACAAAAAGAGAGGACAGGGGAGAAGAGAGCAGGGATTCTGAAAGACAGCAAATGGTGACTAAAGAGATACTCAGGAAAAAATAAGAGAAAGGAAAACATACTAAGAAATATCTGAGGAGTGTAGGAGCTGAAATTTCTAACACCATGAAATAAATTTACTTTAGTTCTTTGTGGAACAAATTCTGCTACATGTTTTCCTCCAGAAGTCATCAGAACAGCAAATAACTTATCTAAACATGTCAAAATATATGGCAAATGTAATTGGAGTGATTGTTGCCATTAGTCCAAATATTGAAAGATATGATAGGGCAAAGCTGTCGCAAGGCAATCACCCCTGTATGAAATCTTCCAGTGCCACTGAGAATGAAAACCTATTATTTGCATTTGAGATATGTGCCTGTCATGGTTTAGGGTCAGGGAAGCCCTCTAGACTTATAACAGATGTTCTCTGTTAACCCCTCTCCCTCCCCAAAGGGGAAGAGAAAGGGAATAAGGGAGAGAGTGTTTAAAAAAGGAAACTAGAACAGCTTCAATGTCAGTTAAAATAATAATAAATAAAATGCAATATATATGCAAATATATACAAAATCCATATCAAACCCAACCCCTCCAATGGCAATTATCTCACCATCACCACTGGTGCTGTGGAGCAGGCACTGGGAGAGTCCCAGACTGGGCCTAGTGGCCAATGGGAGCTGTGTTCAGGAGCTGGAGTCTGGTGCTGGATTCAGGAGCACACAGATCAGGATGGAAGGCAGAACAGACAGAGTTCTCCTGGGATGCCAGCCATTGAAAGAAGCTGGAAAAAGACCCAAGCCAAGCAGGAACCTTGTGGTCCCTCAGCTTTATACTGAATATGATGTATATGGGATAGAATACATTATTGGCCAGTTTGGAGTCCTTCCTGCAGGTGCAGCCTTTTACTCTCCTGCACCCCCCAGTGTGGTGCACAAGATCCAGCAGCGGCCTTGGTCTGCACCCCAACCCTTGGCAGTGACTCTGCCCATGGGGTGTCATCACTGCCAGCAGCAGACACTGCCTGGGAGAACAGGTTGCTAACTTCAGAAAGTGCTGTCAGAACTGAGCTGAAAAGTAAAATCACTGAACAGAATTAGTTCTGTTCTCACTCAAATCAGGACAGCACCACAAGAAGGTTGTTAGGCCTCTAGGATCCCTCTCGCTTCTCCAATGGGAAAATTCCCCAAACTAGTCAAGGCCACTTGATTGTGCTTTGAAGTTTTTCCCAAAATTACCAAGAGAGAGGCAAAGAACACAGTCTTTTGCTTTGCTTTCTAACAAGGCATTGCATTCACTCCTTAAAATAGGGTATTTGTACTGAGTTTTACCTCTTGTTTCTAATGAATGGTGCTGAAGGCTGTAAAGAAACAGAGGGAAATTACTCATAGTCTTACAACAGCAACTAAAAAGGCAAATGGGAACTTTGCTTTAACAACCTGGTGAATTAGAGCATGTTATAATGGACAGAAAATGAAGAAAATAAAATTATCTAGAAAACAACCAAACTGTGAGATGGGAGTAAAACTGCACCATTTAGTGGAGAACAGAAAGCTTACAGAGAACATAAAATGTGAGGTGAAAATAGTACTTGAAAAATGAGAAAAGCAGAATTCCCACTCATTGTGACTTCATTAGCACAACTAAATTTGAAGACAAAAGCAGGATATATTTTTGACAGCTGTGATACAGGTTATTAAAAGGCTTATAAATAAACTGAAATATTTTGTTTATTATCCTATAAAAAAGACTAACAAGGTAGAAATTTACACTCTTTGTGTACACATGTGTGTACATAACACATGCACATTATACAAGTACTAGTAGACCAATAGGAATATAATTATGATGTAATCTTATCTGCTGAAGAAAAAGATTGGACACAGAATTCTCAGCTACTATGGAATGGCTGAGCCAATGCTATTTTCCTTCAAAGTGCCAGGTAGGGTGTTAGACACTACAGAAAATGCGTTTCATGAGTGCTGCAGACAAAACAAGCACTGCGTTTCTACAAGAGCCATTTGCAACCTCACTGCAAGAAAAAATTGGAGATCATTGTTTCCCAAAACAACTGCAGAGGAAATGTGTAGTGACTTTACTTTCTAAACATCATTCTTATTTTCAAAGAAGACTGAAAATAAAGAAAATGGATCCATTTCATGTCACAACTTGCCTTTCACCTTGGTTTTGCCCCAGCGGCCTCATTTCTCCCTTTTAAATGTCTAGGGAAGTTTCTGGGATCCTTGATACAATTAAGGAGGAGAGGTTAAAGTATCTTTAAAATGCTGTTCTTGACTGATCAGCTTAGTGAGGAAAGGCAGCTTCTCCATAAAGCCATAAATAATAATATAAACGACAACCCATAACACAACCACCCAAAAACACAAAAAAAAAACATCAAAACAACACCATAAGCAACCCTTCAGAC
>JANIJG010017179.1:47649-75226 GCA_024611175.1 Megaceryle torquata
GGCATATTAATGCCTGGTGACAAATTCATTTATTTTTGGCTACAGTAAATATACTATACACTTGTGCACTACATCTCTAACCCGTGGAAGACTTTCAACCCTGTTTTGTCAAGACAAAACACTGACCCCCCCTTTTTTTTTTTTTTTTTACTTCCAGACCACTCCTGACTTACCTGTCAACCACCTTTATTTATAGGCAAAGGTTGAGTCCAGTAACCCCTCCTCATCACACACATCTTAAGAACAGAACTACTATGACAAAGATAATTTGATCTCACTCACCACTTCAGGCAGCCAATTCTGCTATCTGTAATTTACTAGCCATTCCCAATCCACTGTGGTCCTTCTCATTCCCCACAGTCCTCAAGCATCTCTCTCCTATAAATCTTGGAAACTATTATACATCTGGCATCAGCTCTCTTTCTTTCTTTCACTCTCTCTTCAGCAACAGGCTCTTTCATGATTCAAGGATGACTTGAAACCTTTCTCAGTCATTTTCGCTTAGATAAAATCTGTGGTAAAATGAGATGCAATTGTTACTGTTAAGAAAAGTTAGCAATCAGGATTTGTCTCACACTCTGCACCTGTCAATGACTTACTTGTAAGAGAAAGTCTTTTCTGACTTAAAACTGCTCATATCTCATCCCTAAAAGACTATGGAAACAATTTTTTACAATTATTTTCCATATGTTTTTTGTTCAAAAATACATCTAATGCATTATTAACTGATGAGTAAATACGGACTCATCTGATTCTATTAAAGAGAAAGACTTCTCCTGATTTTCCAATGATTGTGCTCTCCTTTCTCAGATTCCTCACTTTGCACAAGCTTTTCCTACATCAAAGTAGAACTGGACACAGAATTGCTTCCTTTCCCAAGAAATATTCCATACAACCCTACTGGAAGACATGACCCAGGAAAGTTCTGAAAACAAGGAAAAGAAAATGGCTTTTGCTTTGGAAGAATTAAAATACATGGATATATTTGGAAATGTTCAACTCATTTGTGAGATTCTGTCGTCTCGAACAGCAGTCTTAAGGAACTGCAGGATGTTTCAGTTTTGGTGTTAGTTTTCTTTGTTCTTTTTTGTTTTTCTTTTTATTCTATAAAGCACAATCCCTATAGACTTTCAGCAAGCCTAGGCCAGCGAAGACACCAAAGTGCTATCAATCAAAGTGCTATTCCCACCTACAGACCATACTCATGCATGTGGACAGCACGAGGATGATCTTTGCTTAATACAGTCACCTGCATTAAGTCTCAGGACTGTGTGATGCCTCCTAGTACCTTCACCAGGGTACACAAGGCTGAGCTTTTAGCTTTGGCCGAGTTAAAAGCTATGTACAACACCCATCTCCAAGAAAGCTAAAAATGCAATGGGATACACACTGAACTAAAAATCAATATTCAGTGCAATATTAATCAGAAGTAACAAAAGGATTTAAAGTAGTGTACCTGTGAGTAAAGTGCACAGAAAAACAGATGGTGTTTTCTCCCAAAGAAGCTTCATTGCTTTATTCTACATTACTTTACAATTGATAACGTTGTGGGTCCCCACACAACCACCTGTCTTTGAAAGGAAAAATGGGCAGAGGGGGAGCTTAGGCAAAGAAGGATATTCCAAGCACGAAAAAGGATCAGACAGATGAAAAAAATGTTCAGTGATGTGACTGAGTCCTTAGGAAACCAGTGGAATGTGAGTTGAGTCAGAATAGGCCATAGAGGCACTGACAAGAAACTCAAGCTTAGTGTAAGGTGAAGGCACTTAGAAGGTTTCAAGATGAAATATGTCACCAGTTGTGAGGGAGGGAAGGAACCCTTTTAACACCCACACAAGACCACCCTTAATATCCATCACAGACACTATCTCGGCATACCTTTTTCCATCAGACCGAAGTGGTCTATGTTAGTGAATTCCTGTCATTCTCTGCAGTCATCTTATAAATTTCTCTTACAAAGCTAAATAAACACAGCTCTTAGTCTTCCTTCAGAAGTACAGTTCTTCCTTCTCATACCATACCTTATTTCTTTGTGCTGCTCTTTATTAGTATACACCCAAACTGGACATGGTATTTAGTACAAGTTCTACTGGAAGACAAAACCAGAGGTAGCACTAAGTTCCCTTGCAAAGAAATAGGCTCTGCTACAGCACTTCAGTGTGAATTCATATTCACTTCCTTTCAGAACCATTGTTTCTCTCTTCAAAGTCTTCTTTCTGTGAACTCAAACTTTGTTTCTGACTTTTACACTGGACTGTACTTCATTTCAGTTACTTAACCCTGAGCAGATCCCCCAGCAATCCAGATGACACTGTATACTGTGCTTTTCCTCTTCATTACTTATTTCCCACTCCATCAATCTTTTCATCCATAGTCACTCCTAGTAATGTCTTGGCGCTTTCTTCCACAGCAGACAAAATATGATAAAGTATAAAACCCTGAAGGCCTTCTCAAGGAGCGTT
Source organism: Megaceryle torquata (assembly GCA_024611175.1). Lineage (NCBI taxonomy): Eukaryota > Metazoa > Chordata > Aves > Coraciiformes > Cerylidae > Megaceryle > Megaceryle torquata. The sequence continues at coordinate 50,112 of JANIJG010017179.1, forward strand.
CATAAAGTGCTGTATTTTGAGACCTGTCACAGAGTCACTTTATTACCTGTACAGATACACCATGCTAATTTTGTGCCATTACAGTTTCTAAATCAAAAGTACGTTGGCACATGTCTTACAGACATTACATTGCTCCTGCAAGTCTTCTATCCAAGTACCAGTTCCCTTGACAACGCCTTCTTCCAAAACCTCTAGTGACTGGTATTTTCTCAATTGCATTTGCTTTAATTGTAGATTTAAGACCATAACTATTCCCAAGGTATGTTCTATTATATATATACACACACGCACACACTCACGTATATGTATCATCTTATACTGTTTCTATTTGCTATACAGAACATGTCTATTACTAAGATCCTAAAAAAACAGCCAAAAATACATCCAAAGAGGCTTAAGTTGCATTACAAACACAGATAAATATATACCTGAAATAGATTAGTTCAACAGAATTATTGCAAGCTTTCTCTACTGCAAATGGGAACTTTAATTGACAGGGGGGTAAAATTTAACCACCAAAAGGCTCCATGGTGATCAGCTTTACCTAAGATGCACAAGTTTTCTATAGAAGCAATTGTCCTGCTCGTCAGAGGACTAATAAGCAAGGTTTGCTACATCATCTACCCAGAATAGAAGTCTGGAAACATAGCATATTTTTAATTCTGCCTGCAGTAACAGTATTTGCCAGAACTATAGACAATATTCTGGTGCTCAGTGACAAGGCAAGAGGCAACGGGCACATACAAACACAGGACATTCCCTCTGAACCTCCAGGTAACGCCGTTACTCTGTGAGGAACACCAAGCACTGGCAGAGCTTGCCCAGAAAAGTTGCAGATCCTTGGAGATACAGAAAAGCCATCTGGCCATTATTCTGGGCCACTGGCTGTAGGTGGCCCTGCTTGAGCAGGGGAGTTAGATCAGAGGGTCTGCACTGATCCTTTTCAGGTTTAGCCCTTCTGTGGTTCTGTGATGTAAATGTCTTATCTACACTGAAAAAAAAATAAAAAAGCCATATTATAAAAATTTTAACTATTAAGAATAATTTCTGTTCTGTAGTCAGAAACTTCATATTTACAACAGCAGCTGATAGGGTTTTATAGAAGTTTGACTGTTTAAATTGGAATATGTGATTTAAAATTGTTGATACACAGTTTTAGTTTGGCTGAACATCTGTTCTGCTGTTGGCTTATATATTTTGTTCAATTCCCAACCAGAATGTAGAGAGAGAGAGAGGTTAAAAGACTCTTCTGAAAAACAGCATGAACAAAGCCATGGTCAGTGCATGAGAAAATATTACAATCACAGACTAAGCCAGCAATCCCAGTGGGCTACTAGCAAAGTATAGTTTTTTAATCTCAAGGTTTCACAGTCATTTTCTAGAGCAAAGAATCCTTTAGCTTGGTGTTACATGCCTTCAGTTTGGTAATATTTTTAAATCAGTCAAAAAAGAATCTAAGTTTATTGACTCTGCACTACTAAGTAGAGAATGTCATATAAATCTACCAGAGAAGTGATGAGTGCAGTTATATAAATTCAAAAATTAATGGAAGCATATCACAAAGAAAACTCATGAGATCCTTTAAGTTTATTTTAAAAGGTTGGCAAACTTTCTTTAGTTTTTAGTTTTAAGCAAACACTACCAGGCTGAACAGGTCAAAGAAGGCTGGATAGAGTAATTGAGTACAGTTTAATAACATGAGCAGTTTGTTCTTGCTGATAAATTAGACAGCTGCTCTGAATTACATTTCATGCTGTTTTCACACAACAGCTAATTTCCTCCTGCTAGTTCTAAAGCTACTTGGAACTGTACACAATTAACTCCACCACCTTTCCTTTATCCTTCAAAAAGCATCAATTTTGTTTGCTTACAGTTATTTCTCTACATATTTGCCTTTCTTCCTCTACCCTATAATATTATAAAAAATAATACACATTTGTAATAGAAGAAATGCATTAGCAGCATAACACAAGTTCTAAAATAAATGTTATATTTTAGTTGATGGAAAAGGTGAACATTCTTGTAATACAGAATATTCACGTCATTGCAAGCTCCAATGAACGGTATTTTTTCTCATTTTCAATATATTTTACACCTCAAAGTATTGCCCCCACCCAGTGTTTGTAAAAATAGTCCTACATACCAACTTCTTTGTTTTCTGAATACAAATTTACACTTTGTCATCAACCTAATTTCAGTTATTATGTAAATTGGGTTATAAGTGGGTGCAACATGAAGCTACTATCTTTTTTACTGAAAAAAACCAGGGAAAAAGAACAGGAAAGTCACTGTGATAAAGAAAACTTATAAAGAATAAGATTGCACAACTGCAGTTTAATACAAGGATACAAACAAAACACACTTTTAGAAATTAGTATCTCTCTAAAATGGTTCTATGTATATGGAAATCTATGGCACAAGATTAAAATACCTAATGAATGACTTAAAGTCCTTAAAAAGGGAAAGTAGTTTTTGTGGGGAATTTTAAACACAGGCTGAAGTTCTCCCTCCTTCCCCAGGCCCAAATGGGGACAGGTGCATGTGCTGTGCAGCTACTCTGAAAAGAATGGGGCATATTCTTTTGAAAGAGACCTCTAAGAACTTTATGCCTATTTCACAGAAGTCAGCTGTAATCCTTCACTGACTTCAACAGACTCTTAAGTTATTGGGCATGAAAAAAAAAAAAGCATTAAATACATTTATTCATCCAGTGTAAAGCCTTACACTTGCACATACTTCTCACCTACAGGAGCCAAAACCAGCATCAACAGCAAGCTCATTTAACTTGTGTGAAGTTAATTCCCTTACTGTGATGTTTTTTAATGATGACAAAAATATGTATAATTTTGGATTATAAGAGATCTGTCATAGCAATAAAATTCTCATGGTAAATAAAAGAAGAGGAATTTCTGTAATTCTTGTAGTTATGATGAAGCTACAGTAATGTATTATATTGCAATTTAAATTTCATTTTGACATTCTTCTAGCTAATTGTGTAGGCAAATGTTAAATCAGCTTCAAACACACTAGATTCTGAAGGTTTTAAATAGATACTCCTATAACAATTGTAAATTGCTCCTTTTCCGACTCTTTACTCTTCTACTTCAGTAATTTTTTAATTTGCTTGAATAAATTTTTGATACTAAAAAAATAAAAACAGGGAAGAAGAAAAAGAACCTCATTTTAGATTCTGCTAAGTCATGAAAAAATGTTTGAGTTGAAAAACACTTGCACCAATTCATTAACCACATCCTCACATTTCAACCAATTTTTCCAGGAGCAAGTAGCATTTGAATAACATCTGTTCACAGCAGTACTGATGCATACTGGAATGCAGACTTTTTTTTTCTTTTTACTTGCTCAAAATACAAAAAGGTAGTGTCTAAGTTATTTATTCAGGTCGGGGAAAAAGTTTAGCCCCAAAGAAAGAGGCCAAGTGAAATTACAGGGAGCTGTGTTCCCTTAATTCAGGCTGAATTTTGATCTGAAGTATAACCATTTTCTATCGATGAAAGTACTTCGCAACTTAATTTTATGGTAGGATGAGTTTCACAGTTTGTTCTGTTATCTTTCCCGAGACATCTAGTTACTTATGACAATTCTGAGGCCAAATACAAGTAATGTACAAGTATTTATTTTTTTTTAGAGCCATCCGAGGGCTTTAGCACAATGTCATTTTACAGTGCATTTCTATAGCATTAGCTAAACAAACAAAACCCACAAACCTCACCAAATACCACACTTCACATCCTCTCTGCTGAAGTGACTGTGTGGATACTTTTGATTCATCATAAAATAAGATTAACTAACTCATCTTAAGGCTGTTATATATTTATTTCAAACCAATTATCATTCAGCTTTAAATTGCTATCCCTCTTACACTTAGCACATATTCTTCCTGTTGATTTCAAAAGCCAGTCATATAAACTTTTAACCCTAACCACTGCAAAAACATTTGAAAGAAACAGAAGATATCTGAAAATAATGAAGAGATACTAACATACTTATTTACTGTGTATTATTCAATACATATTAGATTGAAATATCAGGCCCCAAATTACCATCCTATCGGTAGATGAGAGTCTTTTCTTATATTTTCTTACTTTGGACTTGTTGCTGTTTCCTACTACAATGGTACCCACTTCCCTAAGTAGAGTTTCTTTAAGATTTACATCAGGAAAGTAGAATTAATTCTTTCGTTGTTGTTGCTGTTGCTCTTTCAGGAAGGAATCACAGAATGTTAAGGGTTGGAAGGGACCTCAAAAGATCACCCAGTCCAACTGCCCTGCCAGAGCAGGACCACCTAGAGCACAGGAATGTGTCCAGGCAGGTTTTACATGTCTCCAGAGAAGGAGACTCCACAACCCCTCTGGGCAGCCTGTTCCAGTGCTCTGTCACCCTCATCATGAAAAAGTTTTTCCTTATATTTCTTTGGAATCTCCTATGCTCCAGTTTGCACCCATTGCCCCATGTCCTGTATCATTGGACATAACAGAGAAGAGCCTGGCTCCATCCTCCTGACACTCCCTTTACATATTTATAAACATTAATGAGGTCACCTCTCAAGCTAAAGAGACCCAGCTCCCTCAGCCTTTCATCACTAGGGAGATGCTCCACTCCCTTAATCATTTTTGTGGCTCTGCAATGGACTCTCTGGAGAAGGTCCCTGTCCAGGAACAGTCTTAACTGGGCACTGCCATTTTGTACATGATGAGAGCTTCACTGCCATGAGCAGTTCTCTGTATGAGCTTAAAGGTCTGCCAGTTATTGGAAATCAGGCAGGTGGAGAGAGAAAGAAAAAAAAGGAACAAAAAACCAAAACACACACGCACACAAAAAAGAGGAAATGGAAATATCTGAAATCTGCTTGGAAGACTTCTAAAGCAGTCTCACTGCCATGCAACAGTGATACAGGGTAATACACCCAGAACATGGCCCTTTGCTGTCAAAGGAACTTTACAGCAAAGAAAAAAAAAATGCTACAGATGGACAACAAACATTAAAAGAAATTCAGTCACTGAACCAACCAAAAACAGAGTGGCCAATTTCAGAGGCTCTAATCCAAAGCACTGAGTAATATCCTGGATGAAGTCACCATTAGGTAGCTATACAACAAATAGAGAAAAAGACTCCTTTTTTAATATCAAGAAATCCGCGATTTATTGATTCCTCACAGAATTTGATGTAGGAGGAGAAGCTTTTAATTAAAAAGAAGTGATTAAGTGCAAATCCTTCCCAAGCCCTTCATGAAAATCTTGCTTCAGAGAGTGATTTGAAAAGCCAGAGCAAGGCTGAGTCAGTGTACTTAGAAAGAAAAGGTGGATTCATAACGTGAGTAGTTGCACTGAGTTAAGATACTATGAAAGATAAAGGCAGTTCCCAGTTCTCAGCAGGAAAGAGCTGACAAAGCTATCACTGAAAAAAACTCTTTTTCCTCTTGCAAATTTAGCAAAGCTACTATTATTACATCTATCAGAGAATTTTAGTGGATTCAGAATTACTGTGAGGATTCTCTTTGTTTTATTTTTTCTAATGACATCTGAGTCTTGGTTAAAGTGAACTACATTTCCACAGCTCTAGCAGGGAAAAACAAAATAGAAACAGGTGACACTGAATAGTGTCTTACTAAAGGGTGAGATCTTGGCATGACCAAGAGGCCTTGTTAGAGGAGGTTCAGCCTATCCAGTTAAATAGATCACTGATGTAAGCTCCTGAATTTCAAGGAATGAGCAGGAAATGCCTTTGAAGTTCCAATTCCTCAGAAGTGAGTCAACAAGGAACTAATCTAGTTTCATAAATTCTCATTCCTGTTAAAACAGACATAAAATGTTAGGAACTATGATTTTTCTGAATGAAATTCTCTTAAGTGTCTTTTTTCTTCAACAAGTTCTTCATGAAATTTTACTTTAAATATCATATACATCTGTACACACTTTTTCCTCTTTCAGTTTGATTGCTATTTACATGGCGTAAAACATTAAAGACAAAACTATGAGACCCCCCTCCACATTTCTTACCATAAAAGCTCAAGCACAAAGAAAAAAACAACCCAAAAACTAAGGCAGAAGGGATCTTAAGAAATTATTTAGTAAGTCTGCTTAATCAAAGCCAGAAACAAATATGCCTAACATAGAAGGACAGAGGGTAGAAAGTAGAAGCTATACCATAATAAGATGACAGAAACAATAGCAACATTCAGAAGTCATATGAAGGAAAGGATCATACTGTCTATAGCGGAATGAGGAAGGAGACTTTGATATGTATGCAACTGCATGAAAAAGCACAATGAACTGGAAAGACTGAAATACAAATCACCAGAAAAGAAAGTAGCATGGAGAGGAAAAGGTGGGTAAAAGTCAGGTCCAAAAGGAAATTAATAGAAATCTGTGAGTTTCACATTACTCAAATATATACTGTTCAAGACCAGGCCAGGTGAAGCTCTAAGCAACCTGGTCTAGTGGGAGGTGTCCCTGCCCATGGCAGGGGGGTTGGAACTAGATGATCTTTAAGGTTCCTTCTAACTCAAGCCATTCTATGATGTAGCAGCAATCCATTCCAAATGTACAAGCTGGCTTCCCCAGCAATCTGCTTTTGGATCAGAACATGCAGCTATGAAATGAAGGTTCAGGAACTGAACTTCAGGAAAAAGAGAAGTAGTCTCTCACCTTAGTAACACAATACACAACATGATGATAAAGAGTACGTGGAATAAATGGTTTCCTTCAGTATCTCTAAGACACTGTGCCACTATGTGAGTACCCAGGGTAGGTGAAGCTAAGCTAAAGGCATGTTTAGCACTAGGAACATGGCTAAGGCAGGGTTTTTTAATCACACTAACCACAACCTTGTGCATTCCTGTAGCATGGCTTTCTTAGAGTGTTTCTGTGTGGTATTAAATAAATAAAAATCTGTTGAAGCAATATTGAAAATTAATGGGTTACTCACCAAGTGTTATTCAGGAGTCTCACTTCTCTTGTTCTGACATGAATTTTGACCTTCAGCCTATGAATGCTCTTCTAGCAAACTTTTTTTTGTATTCCTACACTCCTATAAGAATTCTTCTCACATTGAAATTCTCCCCTGTGTCCATCGAATATCCATTCTGTTGGGTATAATGAAATGCAATACTTTTTTTTTTTAGTAAAAATCCAGTATTCCAGGTCATAGAACTCTAGAGAAGTACAAAGTGTTATTACTGACAACTGCATTTTGTGGCAGTTCTGCAATATTAAATTACCGAATTAGAATTTTGTCCAAACAAGGCAATGCTGAATTTAAAAGTCTCTTCTTGTTTGCATACAATTTACAAGTGTGATTTCATGGATTCCTATTGAGTCAAACCTGAGTTATATATTAAGAAAAGAATTACATTTGTCTGGCTGGAAATCACCCTGTAGGGCTAAGGCCTTGTTCATTTGCACAGCTAATAGCCCATTAGCTAAAAGAAGACTTAAAAGCATCTACCAATGATGCTTACAGTTATTCTGGAAGATACAGCATTATAAAGTAAAGAACTCAAGCGTATTTTGGTGAACATGAATTCACTGAAGGAAAAAATGTGGGGTTTTTTTTGTTGTTGTTGGTTGGGGGTTTTTTTGTTGGTGGTGGTGGTGTTGTGTTTTTTGGGTTAAATGATTTTTCAGAAGAGATATGCCATAAAATCTGGAACTGCATGAGCATATGACATGAAAACACACAGGATTTTATCACTTAAACTATAGAAAACAAGAAGCAGCTGAAGAGGAATAAATAGGGCAAGAAACTGGTGAATGGGCAAATGATACCTATTTGTTTCAAAAGGAAAGGTAGAAAACTGAAGAAAATGTTACTAGCATAGATCCTCAGGGATCAGTGCCAGAACTAGTCTTAATATGTTTATTAATAACCATGGTATATACAAAGTTTACTAATGACAAAGACAACAACACAAAGGAAGAGATGGATATCTCATGGACTAGAATGCATGGCTTCAAAGCATGAAATAAAAACAGGATGAAACTCAGCAGTACCAAAAGCAGCAGAGATGCATTTGGAGGTCTCAAACCAAACAGATGTGTTATACCACTGGTGTTGACCTCAGGGTTCTGGTCAACAGCCAGGTGAATATCAGCCAGCAGTGTGCCCAGGTGGCCAAGAAGGCCAACAGCATCCTGGCCTGTATCAGAAATAGTGTGGCCAGCAGGAGTAGGGAAGTGATTTCCCCCCCTGTACTCGGCACTGGTGAGGTCACACCTTGAGTACTGTGTTCAGTTTTGGACCCCTCACTACAAGAAGGACATCAAGGTGCTGGAGCAGGTCCAGAGAAGGGCAACAAAGCCAGTGAAGAGTCTAGAGCACAAGTCCTGTGAGGAGCAGCTGACGGAACTGTGGTTGTTCAGCCTGGAGAAAAGGAGGCTGAGGGGAGATGACCTTGCTCTCTACAACTGCCTGAAAAGAGGTTAGAGTGCGGTGGGTGTTGGTCTCTTCTCCCATGTAATAAGCAATAGAACAAGAGAAAATAGCCTCAAGTTGTACCAGGGAAAGTTTAGACTGGACATGAGGAAAAATTTCTTCACTGAAAGGGTTGTTAAACAGCAGAACAGCCTGGAAACCAGGGAAGTGCTGAAGTCACCATCCCTGGATGCATAGATGTGGCCTTAAGGATATGGTTTAGTGGTGACCTGACAGTGCTGAGTTAATGGTTGGACTTGGTGATCTTGAAGGTCTCTCTGAACCAGAGCAACTCTGTAATTATATGTAGTAAGAACTCATCAATTACCAATGCAAAATGAAAAATACATAGGTACGTGAACTAGTCCCAAGATTGCTACAAGTCACACAAAGACAATGAAGTTCCAAAAATTATAAATGCAATCCAACATTGCATTCAGAGACAAAGAACAAAAAAAACTTTGTGTAAGAGACACGGAACCTCCTGTGGAGGACTCCATGCAGGAAAAATGAGACTAAAAGGAAAATGTTCACCTGTGAATATGTATAAATTACTCACAAATGAACTTCAGAAAGGAAATTAGAAGACAGCTCCTAGATATTAGAACAATTATGTTTTGTAATATCAGCCAAAGAGGGGAGAATGTAAAGGACAAAAAAAAAAACCCCACCCCTGCTACTACCTAAAAAAACAGAGGTAGTTAGAATTAAGAAAATTATTACATTCTGTGAGATAAAAGTCATTAATTAGATGATTCATATAATTTTTTCATTCTTGTTATCTTTACAATGACTTTATAAGCCAGAATATAAGAGCTGCACTCACCACATATCCAGCGAAAGACATTATTTAAAACATTCACTGGTAGGATTTTTGTTTCCTACAGAACAGACTGCACATACAAAGTACAAAACTGTCCTACCACCCATAGCTAGTTACAACATTTATATAATCTAATACTGGAAAATATAAAATGGCTTTTCAACTCCCTTTTTCTCCCATTTGGGAATATATTCACCATACCAACAACTGTGATGAGGGAATCCGAATCCAAACTGAACAGTCAGTTCAGTAGCAAGCCCACATTCCAGCGATGCAGACTGGGATCTGTGAGGTGCTAGGCTTCAATGACCCAGCTGCTTTTCAACGCAAGGTCAAGAGACTTTATAAAATTAAGAGCAAAACAAAAAACATTTACTAGCTATATAGTGGCAGTCCCTCTACAGGGACATGGGACAAAAGTCAGCTTGCTTGCTTCCTTTAAGGCCCAAGATTACATTCCACGGTTGAGGTGACCTCTTTACTAACTGTCATTTCAGTAAGTTCTGAACAACAATTAAAACAAAGAGGAAACGTTGCTCTGTCACTAATTCTCTTGTGACCACTCAATAGGGCTTTTCCATAGTCAGTGCATAGTGCCATCACCTAGTTAAGAGTGTATTTACTTGGGTTTTACTGGAAGACTGACTATCAGACAAGTTCTATTGCTCTCTTCTGATGGGAAATTTGTAGTGCAAACTGTAAAGCTCTATGGCTCAAAATAAGCTTCTTTTTTAACACGTCTATAACAAATTACAGATTTTTTTATTGAAAAAAATAAGGCTAATATATTGTGTGTTGCAGCTTTTTTTTTTCCTCTTTTTTTCTGAGCTCAGTTAATAAAGTGGATACTCTGCAAATATACTCAAATCCTGGAAGTTAAATATCCACACTGCAAGGCAGATTTGCTCTGTTTTAACACAGTTTTCATCTCAAGTAATAAAAAAACCCCTAGAACTATTCAGGCTTTGGCTTTGGGTGTTGTGGTTTGTTTTTTTTTTTTCCTAAGGGAGAGAAGGATCTAATAACTTTCCTGCATCATTTTCCACCGTGCTTTGTCATAATTATCATTAATATAATTGTACTGCATTTATATAGTTTTCCATGCAAAGAGCTCAAGTGCTTTACAAAGCATCAAAGAGGAAAAGCTATTCTATCCTTTAGCTTGCTGTGAGATGTGCTTTAGTTCCATAAGGAACAGTTAACACGCGAAATAAAATCCATATGAAACATAGTACTAGTCAAATGCCCTTTTTTATTTACCGATAACAACACCTACAAAACAAACAAAACCACAAAACCAAACAAAATCACACACAAAAAAAAGAACCCGAGTAGTGATGATATAGCTTTGGTAACAAAGGAAAATTCATTGCACTGAAAATTATTCTGACATGATTTTACTGATATCAGAAGGATCATAGCCCTATACATTCTTTGAGAATGACAGTCAATGTCACTGAAAAAAACATGCACAAAATACTTTATTATGTTACTCCATATTAATAGTTAGCACCCTAAGGACCTTTATGTGGGAAGAAGTAGCAGAAAATTAAAATCTGGATAATTTTCCACAATTATTTCCACAATGTGAAGAGTTTCTCTGCTTACTGTTTTGTACACAGTTAACTAAAGCCATGCTGTAAAACCTGCTGTCCTTTTACTCAAGGAGAGTTTTGGCAATGATTTCCAACAGTATAGGTTTTATACTTCAATTCTGAAAAATTAATCAAAATGTAATGTGGATGCATTTGTCCCAATCATACCACTTCTCCCCCCCAGCCTTAAGCTGAACGAACTGACTAGCATCGCAGTCAGACGATCCCTGCAAAACCAGTGTGATACAAAGCTGGCATCTGTGGGGCATTTGGAACCTGCCCCCTGCACACCAAAACAGATAGAAGTGAACCCTGGCCACCCTGCTACCTGAGGTGGAATAACCTCCGGCAGTGACTTTGTCAGAAGGCATGATTGGGAAGGCAGCGTAAAGTCTTAGTCCAGAACAGTTATTTCTCCAGTTAACAGCAGCCTATACCATTAGTTCTTTAGTAATTTAGTACTAGGGACTGAAACAAAAAATAATTTAAAAAATTTCAAACATCTGTCTACTCCTTTGTTATGACTCTGACAATAACAAACACTAAAAGCTTTGGGAAGAGTACAGAAATTGGGCATGCATGAAACAAAACTTCCTTATTATATCAGTTAGCACCCAGTGGTTAGGGCCTGAACCAGAGGCTGCATCCAGGCCTTTAGCAGCCCCTGCTATTTATCTCTCCATCAATTTCTCTAATCCCTTTGAAACTCTTAATACTTTTAATTTCCCCCGTATCTGTGGCAGTGAGCTTGTACAGTTTAATTGCACTCTGCAGAAAAATTACTTTTGCCCCAAACCTTCTATGCAACCATTTCATTCTACACCCGTGTTCCCCGTTTGCCTTTTTTTTTGGTAACAATTATGATTTTATAGGCTTCTACTCTATTTTCTCTCAGTTATCTCTTTTCCAAAATGAATTTCTAGTCCATTCAGTCTCTTTGTATGGAAATGTTCCACACCATCGACAGTCCCTGTTACCCATCTCTACACTTTTCTTTAGTTCTGCCTGTATAAAAATGATTGTGTTTTCCTTATACATTCAAGTTGGTCTATTCCAGCTTTCATCTAACCCAGTAGCAAAAAAAAAATCCCCAAACCCTCTCACTAAGTTCAACAATCTAACGTCAAGCTCTTAAATATGTTCATGATGCAGGATATGTATTTGAAGCATCTTAACAGCTGATTAAATGACTTTAAAGAAATCTAGAAAATACACACTTGGTGCTAGCACGAATGGGCACAACAATATTGAAATAAATGAGGAAATGCCATGGCATATCACATGAGAATCTGTCACCAGATGCATCTTACTTGAATAAAAATGTACAGGACTTAATTATGCACAGTTTGAAATAACTACTTTCAGCTTCTAATTCACCATAAGATTTTTACAATGCACAATAATGCTCTGTATGTCAGAATTGTTCAGTAAACAAACACTAACAGTAAAAATATACCTATCTAAATTACATTGTCTTACCTTACCTTTTTCAAGCATAGGTATAAACCACTGTTGTCTTGGATTTTATGTAAGGGTAATATTATTTATAGAAGTAGTCTTTACTTGACTGTCAGGTTTTTTTGTTTCTTAGAAAGAAATACAAGCAAACATTAAATTTAAAGCACTTTGGAATGAAAATATTTCTGTAAGTACATATATTTTATCATGTAGCACCAGGCTTAGAGTTTACAGAAGAAAAAACATGCAGCAGATCCAACAAACCAGGAAATTTTTCATAAAACATCTTTTTCTTTCAAAATAAATACTCATTAGTAAAACAAATTGTTCACAGGATAAATTAGGTTTAATAACCATATTCACTTCTAAAATCTCTGAAGCTGTTAAACTACCCCAACTCATCACATGCCGAGTAAAATATTTCATTGTGTGATAATTTTCAGTATTAAAGCGTGAAATTCAAAAGTCACCTTTGAAATTGTATTGGGTCTGACTGAGCTGGAGTGAATTTTCCCCATAGCAGCCCTCCCAGTGCTGTGCTTTGCAGGGAGAGCTGGAAAGGTGCTGGTAACGCACCCGTGTTGTGGCTACTGCTGGGCAGGGCTCGCACAGCACCAAGGCTGTTTTTCCAGCATCCTCCCACAGTGGGATGAGGTGGACAAGAGCTTGGGAGGGGACATGACTGGGACAGCTGAGCCAAACTGACATTCCATAACATATGAAGTCAGCTCAACAATAAAAGCCAGGGAAAAAAAAATGCCATGTTTGGAGCCCTGCTTCCTGGAAAAGGGGCCAGACATCGCCTGCTGATGGGAATTAAAGAATAAATCTTTTCTCTTGCTTCCGTGTGCAGCTTTGCTTTGCTTTTAATTCAACTGCTTTTGTCTTAACCCATTAGTTTCATCTTATTTTATTTCCCCTGTTCCAGCTGAGAGGAGGAGGGAGGGGAAGTCACAGAGCAGCCTGGTGGGCACCTGGCATCCAGCCAAGGTCAAGCCACAACAATAAACCATTTAAAAAAATTAAGTTAAAATGCTTTGTTTGATCTTCGAGAAAATACAGGGACTTTTTGAGAGTTTAACTTCTTGCCCTAATTTAGGACAGACACTTTTTAGAAATCCGCATCATTTTCCAGGACAGAGTAATCTTCTCCCAACCAAAGACCTCTAGTAAGGGCACAAAGTGCCTGGAAATACAGGTGCTCTTCTCATCTTACTCTGTGGGGCAAGGTGGCAGAGATATCTTCTAGAGCTGCACAGTCAGCTTCGTTGGATCTACTGGGTGACTGGGAACCATTCTGGGGGACAGGGGGGCTGTTTGGGATTTTTTTCTTTAAAAAAAATGCAATGTTTTTAGCACCAGAGCTCCATTAAGTATCACTTTAGATAGGAATTTTTTTTTAATTCACCTGCATCCATGACACATACGTAACACGTCATTCTAATAACTTGACTCCAACACTTTGTACCTTCCAGAATAATCCAACTTGCAAAAGAGCCCTAAAGATGCACTGAAAAAATGCTGCTTCAGCGTAACTTTCCTGGCAGAACTAGAGCCCCTGCAGCAGCATTGCATCTTCCAATATCCACTAACAACCTTCATGGCATACTGCTAAAATAAATGACTGGAATCTGAAAACCAAGAAATGTGTCACAATATAGAGTAGAATAAAATTGTTCTGGTTCAGATACCTTCAAGATCATCAAGTCCAGCAATTAACCCAAGTCACCACTAAACCACGTCCCTAATAGCCATGTCAACACATCTTTTAATGCCTCCAGGGATGGTAACTTCCCTAGGCAGCCTGTTCCACTGTTTAACCATCCTTTCAGTGAAGGGATTCTTTCTAATACCTAATCTAAACTTCCCCTGGTGCAACTTGAGACTATTTCCTCTTGTCCTATCACTTGCCATATTGGAGAAGAGACCAACCCCCATCTGTCTACAACCTCCTTTCAGGCAGTTGTAGAGAGGGAGGTCTCCATTGAGCCTCCACTTCTTCAGGCTAAACAACCTCAGCTCCCTCAGCCACTCCTGTTCTCTAGACCCTTCACCAGTGCTGTGGTTTAAGGGTAAACAGACTGAGCGGGAAGGGACAGGTGGTAACCCTGGGACCCTGAGGAGTCAGAGGGCAGCTGTTATTCCCTCCCCTTCCCTGCCACACTCCATATAACAAACAGACTGGAAGTTCAGGGAGCTTTTCCTTCCTGGGCTGTGGGAGCTGTGAGGGCATCCCAGCAGGGCTGGCCCTGACCCCATGTGCACTGTGCGATCCATCCCAGAGTGGGTTTTGTACAGAGTTCTGTATCCTCCTGCCATTCATATTCCTTCTGTTTTTCTCCTGTTATTCATGAAATGTGTTGTAGTCTTAATTTCCAATCTTGGATGAGGCATTTTTCATTTTTTTCCTTATTCCCCTTTTTATCTTCCCCTGGGATGGGCTAATCCTGCTCTGTATTTCATCTGGGCTTGCCCTGAGCTTTAAACAGAGGCAGCCAGCTTCATAGCCCTTCTTTGGATATGTTCCAGCATCTCAATGTCCGTCCTGCAGTGAGATACATCTTGTACACACACACACGAGAGAAAGCAATGTTCCCATTAAATATATAAAAGAAAGACTGCTGAAGGTGATAGGTGAGTTTATCACGATTACTTCATTATATTTCTGCTACATAATGTCAATGAAAGGAAGGGAATACTGAAGAGCATTCTAAGAGCTAAAACATACAAGCCTGGAGCACCTGCTTGCTGTCTACAAGGTATAATGCTTTCTGATCAATGGAACTAACAGAAAATGGCAATAAAATACTTCCTAGAAGAACCAATGCCTAGACACACCTCTCCTGTAAAACCACCAACCACATCTATTGTTAGCACATCAAAAGTTACTGACAATTTTAATTTGGATTTAGAAAAAAAGTACTCAGCTATTGTATGGTAAGGGGTTTTTGTTTGTTTTGTTATGGTCTTGTGGTTTTTGTTTGTTTTAACTTATTTTATTCTTTGTTGTTGTTTTGTTTTTTTTTTTCAAACAGACCTGTATTGCCTCTAAACACCTGAATTGTTTCACCAATACAGACTATATAGATTTTAGTGACATCTGAAAAGATCACCAACTAATAAAACTAATTTTTATCAACTCTCTTCACAGCTTAATTCTCAGAGAAAAAAAGTCTAAAACAACAATAAAAATGCTAATTGAGAAAGTTTTGGGAAAGATGCTACAGACAACACAACTACATGCAAAGGAAATTAATTCTGTAGATGATGTGGAAAAGATGGCTTATAAAGTTAATGAGATATTACTTAGGGCAAGAGAAACAATTAGACTATTAACAGTGAAGATGAAGCAAACATTTTGCCATCAAATATAAGGAAACTAATTAAAAGTGAAGTGAAAATTAAGATATAAATATGAAAACAAAATCAAACAAGATAAAGGCCAGAGTTCATGGACTCAAAATCCAAATCAATGTGTTCAAACACACAACACCTATAAGAACCTGAAAGGACTGTAATTTATGTATTTTTTTGCACGTGCTAAAACAGAAAGATCCTTCCGCCTTTGGTCATGGATTGGTCTACTTTTTTTAAGAATCAAAAGGGATTTTAGGGGCATCAGAAACAAAACTAGGCAAGGGGGTAATTGTGAAGAGTGATTGCTGAAAAAGCAGTAAACTGTCACGCATTTAGCTGATCATTCTGAAAAAGCTGTAAAGTTTAAAAGGGAAGGTTCTTCTCTAAGGCATGTTACAGGCATATGCAGCAACTGGATGAGTGAAATCTATAGCTATTAGCTTGTACTGCTTTACAAAATACTCTTCTAACATTACAGAACCATGACAGGTGTCAGATCCAATTCTGCTTACACCACTAATCTAATTCACATAACCTCCTGAAACACTGGGGAATTTATACTCAGTAACACACTGTAACCAGTCTTTCCTTCTGAATGCCATCACCAGTTGGGACTCCATGCAGACACTTCAGGTCCATGCGTTCAGAAGGGCTTTTTAAGAGTACCAGAGTACTGCATGGTCTCAAGTCTCCAGTTAATGTCAACAGGTTCTTGGCATGCCATCACCCATCAGGTTTCATCAGTCTGTTCCCATTTTTCAGTTTTGCTTTCCAAGTATTTATTTCCTCCTTATCTTCTTCCAAAACCCCAGAGATCTTCTGATCACCCCTCTCCTCCTACCATTTCTGAACACTCCCACCCATTACTAGCCTACCAGATAATGCCATCCTTAGCAGGCTCCTCTGTCAGTACTGACATCTCAGATTGTCTTTAATGTTTTGTTCCCAGATGTCCTGCAACAATTTCAGACCAAAGGATCTGTGCGAGCCATTTGAATTTTCAATGCTTTCTGTTAAACCATCCCACATTTGTGAAAACTTCAAACTCACATATCCTTAAAAAAAAAAATAACAATCCTTATTACATATTATCCTTAAAAGTATCTTAAAATTTATCTTCTGCCACAATACCATAGGCATGGATTGGCAGTTAAGCCATTTCTATGCCATAATTACTACTCACAGTGCTGATCACAGCCATCTCACCTTTACTTGGTGCTTCCCTTCTCTCTTTTCTCATAGTTTACATTACAAATATCTTGGTGTTGTCTTAAACTAGCACGTGAATTGTTCTGAATAAGAACCAGTCTACATGTTAATTTCCACTAGCCTAGAGGCCTCATCTTTCAGGACATATTTTAGTGCAACTAAAAGTTTTTATATTGTTTCTAATAGATCTCACATCATTCCTGTAAGAGTGAGCATTCCTCATGCTCACAAAAATATAACCAAATAATGTGGAATGTCTTAGGAAAATTTCCAGAAATGAGGAGGAAAGAAAAATAACAATAAGAACAGAACGTCCTAAAAGCAATTTTCAGAACACAGAATGCAAGGAAATAAGTATACCTTCTGCTGTTATTTAAAAATATCCCTTGCTAATTTAGCCTTTGAACAATGTGTGGCATTGTCTACATAATATGAAGCAAACCTGTAATGTTGTGTAATATATAATTGCTTAATAATGAATTGTTGAACAGTGTGTTCTCAAGAGAAGAGGAATAAGCATTTTCCCATTAATTAGCTTTTTAATTCTGATTAGCCACCCTATACACTAACAGCCATACATTCTGCATCTTGTAATGACCAGGTCAGCGTAGGATAAAGTCTCAGTCTTAAGAAGTGCCACAATTACCTCGCTTATCTGAATCACATACAAATCACAACAGAACACTAAACAGTGCGTGCACAATTCTGACCCAGCTGGTAACACCTACTCAATACAGAGCAGTGACACACAAAGACACCATGTGAGGTCCTCAGAGAAGTGCTGCTATATTAGCATGCAGCTCTGTACCAAGACATTGCCATGAGGTAACAGTTCTCCTCCTGCTCCCTCTGGGGCTATCTGCAGCACGGCACTGTAGACGCCAATACCAAAGACAGAATTTAAGGTGACTCAAATGCTAACAACTAAGTAACAATTACAAATGTTACAATAATATTACAATGCAATGTTTTTAAGCATATATCCTGTTACATTTAATTGGAGTTATACATACATTTAAAACCCAGCAAACATCATAACCCATAAACAGCTTAAGTAGCTTCAGCAAGTGCTCTGGAATAAGTACTTGCAAAGAAACCCCTTAAAGAACCATTATCTGTTTTACTGCAATATAACAGGAGATCCTACTCACTCTTGCTTCCATACAAAGTAATTAAAATATTTAAGAACTTGTTAAATTTACAGTGAGTTAATTTATTAGGGGTTTTGAATTTTTTTTTAATCAATTTGAAAGAAAATAAGGTTAAAATTGAGTAAACTTGCAATATACTCTAAGAGCAGAAGTACAATCTATGGAGGAATTTCCTTGACCATCTGGTGCTACATGCACTGACCACACCTTGTCAAGTCACATGCACTTTTTTGAGCACTGGAAGGCACAAAACTTATCTGAAGTGATATTTTGTTCTCTTGAAAGTGAGACATTGAAAGGAGGAAGTAAATTTCTCAAATCTTAAGTCTGCTAGTGACAAGCTATGGATGCAAACGGTTTCCAAAATTTCACTCTGCTATTCTAATCAGGACTAAAGAGAGATCTTATTTGATTTTCCACTGATCTCTATGTTATGAATGCCAGCACTGGAAGCTAAAAGTCGTGCCTCACACTCCCAGTAAGGGGCTGTCTCCAAGAAAATGCTGACTAGATATCTGGAAGGGATGATTTTCGACCAACTTAATTATACTTGTATAAAAAGCTGCATGGACACTCTTGTTTCAGCTCCCACTAGGTTTACTTCAGTTTTATTTAAGTTCTTTTTCCTATGAATGCATTTTAGTTGAACTGAGTAAGCTGCTTTCACATACAAAACAGAGTCCATAAAGGGATTTGTAAAAGTTTACTTACACAGTGCAGCTCACGCCTTTAAATAAACTTTCTCATGTGAACAATATCAAACTGGCACTTGTTTCCAAATTCCCAAAACAAATTTAAAAGCAGGACACATTCTTTCCTCTCCAGCACAATCAGAGACTCCACTGACTCAGTGATGATACTTCTAGACAATACCCTTTTTATTCCGTGTATGCTCTTAAGGCACCCCCAGGGAAACTTCCATTTCTAACAAACAACAAGAGAACACGGCTGGAATTTAAGAAAGATTCCTAAAGAAGCCACCTAGAAAGAAAAGATTTGGAAGACAGTACATCTCATGATGGCCCTGAAAATCCAGCAATACATCACTTACCAAGGATGAAGATATGAGTATGCACAATAGCTGTACTCAAACATAACTAAGCAGGAAAGATCCTTTTACACAGAATCACGGCTGAAAACAGATGTGCATTGCACGCTTCCAATAGGTTTTGATAAAGTCATAGCTTAAGAGTCACAAAAATAGGTTAGACGAGGCATTGGAGGGGTCATCAAGTTTCCAACCAATGAAATAAATAGAGCTCCACGATCTAACTGATTAAAATGCTATGAATCACGTCAAGATAAAATAACCACCATTTTCATTAAATGTTCTGAATTAGTTAAGTTACATCTGCTCTTCTGGACACATTAGCTAAGCGAGCACTGGAGTGGCAATGCCTAGTTTCCAGCTCTGACTTTGTTTTCAAGAAAAATCAAATGCCATACATCACAGGGGACAGAACTAAAAGACATAAGATAGAAAGGTGCCGTTTAGGAGGCTGTATGCTCACTGGACCCCATTCACAATCTCAAAAGTAGCTGGATGCATTTGGCAAAAAGCGATTGACATTTATGTTTTCCTCAGTAGACCTAATTAGGTCTGACATACATCCATTCACACTCAAATAGGCACAGAAACCTTCAAGGTTATTTTCCAATTATTTCCACATATACTGCCTCATTCTGAAAGGACTGGGAGCCTAAACCTTTAAAAGATGCTACAGGTGCTGCTCATGCATCTTCTCTCTGCACTCAAACCCTTAATAAGAAAAATACTTATTATTCAAAGCTGGTGGATTTCAATACAGGAATTCTAGTCTCAGCCTCTTCGATCCCATTTTTATTTGTGATTGACAGAATTTGTAATCACACAAATGGTATAAGCACTGTTCTAATATTGTAAAGTTGTTTTAAATGCCAAAAGAAAAGAGTCTTGTTCATAACACTATTATTAATGTAATAACATTAACATCCATCTGAAAAGTGTAAAAGGTGCTAAAGGATGGTAAAGTAAATTTTCACACATGGAAGACATTCAGGTAATACAACTTCCCCAAAGAGGTTAAGAAAGATTAAATTTAAGATAAAGGTCACTTGAAAAGACACATCGCATTTAGCACAGTATCACAGGGCTGATAGAAAAATCCCCAAACTAAAAGAGTCTTCTTTCTTTGCTTTTCTCATAAAAGCAGAGCTTCTGCTAGGTTTATATAAATATTTTTATGAAATGTCAGCAGCCCATCAGTAGTCAGCTGCATTTCCACAATGGCCAGTTTACTTCTGAAAAGGGCTGAATTCTTAATTTAGTCCTTAAATACCATAACATTCAGAATCCTGCCTCCTAAAAAAATACATTTTTCCTGTGGTACATCACAGATTTTGTAATTTGCTGTATCATGAACAGTTTGACAACAGTCAAATCAACAACGCAATCGACAGTTTATCTTGCAAAAACAAGCCAAAAAACCCCAAAGCTCAGTGCAACCTGTTTGTTTTTTTTTTTCCCCAATACCACATCTATTCAACTACATTTGCTTTGCTTCTGATGATGGCATGCAAACTGCCAGAAGCAGAGGCTACAATCTAAGACGCTGCAATGACATCCTTTCTGCAAGGGTTCAGGAACTGTTCTTTAGGTTCTGATAAAGCAAAAAGTGTTATTTTGAAATCTGGAATTAAAGTGAATATTAAAAGAAAAAAAAATCACTACCATTATTACTAGCTAAACTTCAGAGGTCTTCAATGGGATATTTCAAAAAGTAGAATTGTCTGTAATTTATTGATGATGAACTGAGGCACAACAAAGTTAAAAGTTTCCCCAACATGACACAGAACAGGATTCAGGAAAAGAATCCAAGTACCTACAGGGTCATGATAGCTGGAAATGAGCAGACTGACAAAATGCTACTCTTTGTACTTCACTACACACAAGATTCTTTCCCAGAGGCACCTGTATAAAAGTGGAATAACCAGCAATATTAATGTGTTTAAGGCAAAAAATAAGTTTAGTGGCTATGAAGAAAAAAGATTAGAACTGTGTACATAACAGCAGAGAAACAATTAACTTCAATGAAGATTCGGAGCGCCAGGACAAACCCTTCCTAATACATACAAAATGTTGTAGACCACTAGGATATCAAAAACTATAAGGAATTATCAGGAATTATCATAAGAACAGAAAGAGAGTGTTTTCTAAACATGTGGTTAGCTATCTCTGACTTCCCATATAAATATAATGGTGGCAAATACCTACGCTTTTTTTAGCTGCTGGTTTTTTTTGTCTGCCAGTGCTGTGAGCTGTAGGTCTGCCCAGGCTCTGAATACCTCCATGTTGAGCAGGACTCCATGAAAGCGCTGGGTTCATCCAGGGGGCTTCTCTGCACATGACAAGACTTTCAAGGTGGGAACAGAATTGTGTCATCTACCTCCTCTACCTTAGAGGTTCTGCATGGATTTGAGGGTGCTAAAATAATACAGCAATAATACATTCAATGTTCAGCATTTTACTTAAACCTAAACTTCAGAAGTTTAAAGTTGCCTTCCTAATTTAGATTTTCTGTATTATATTCAGTGAAGCTTACTGGGTCAGCCTCTGCAATGTACCCTAGGTATCTTACACTGTTCCCCATTGTATTATTTTGGAACTCCAACAACATCATTCCAGGATTCGGTGCTGATGATAGCACATTTCAAATCTTAAACTCATTTAATTCATGTTTCAGTCTCACAGGAGACTGGCTATTTACTTCTATCCTCTAAGGAAGCTTATAGCATGAATGGCAAAATGTCAGGAATAATTAGGAAAACTAATTTTATGTCCCTAAAGAACAAAGTGTCATCTTTGTCCTCTTAGGCAGGGTGCTGTCTTCTCTAAACAATGTGGAATGTATTTTGGCATCCGTTAAGTAAATTCACACCAGCATATCATTTAGAGACTCCCTGTATTTATTCCTGAATCTTGCTCCATTTCTTTCCTCTGTTTTATGACATAACCTTCTGTGCCCTCTATAGTCATAGCCTACTGCAAGAGTAGTAGGAAAAAAAAAGAAATATTACATTCAACCCCCCTATTCCTTTCCCAAGGGAAATCACAGAGGTTTTGCTGCTCAAGACTATTCAACAACTTACGATACAGCAGTCTAGAAAACACTCTGCCCCAGCCACCTCCTCCTCTTCTCCCTTTACCATCCCGGATGGTTTTTATTTCTATGAAGCAGTTGTTATGAACGATCAAGCACTAGCATTTGACATGCCTATCCAGGACCATCAGCGTAAATTAAACTTCCAGGCAGAGGATTAAGTATAATTCACGATATAAGCACAGCTGCTTCTTGATGCAAGATACCAAGGAAAACATCTTAGTGCCACACCTTTTCCTAAATCCTACAGTCTTCTAGGTCAGTAGCTCAAAGTAACTTTAAGCAACTATAAAAACCCCACAGTTGTAGAGTAAGAATATAATTTGTTTCAAAGTCCCAACTTAGGTGCTAAGACACATCCTGGAGCCAGTGGTTTGTTATACACCACCCTTCAAGTGCTGACAAGTTTTGACAATGCTGCCACCGATCCTGATTTTTAAAGCTGAAGACAGTAGATGTTAATTCACCTCAGCCATCTGTCAATGCAGCAGATAAACACATTGCACACAGATTCCATAACTGATGTACCTCAAATCACCAGGAATCCTGTAATTTGATGCATGCTTTCTCACGGGCTATAATAACGACTGTATAAATTACACTGACAACAGGGTTTGTCTCTATAGTGACATGCACAAAAAATAAATAAATCTGTCAGCATAAAGTGGTTTAAACTATAGAGAGACTCTTGTAGACACATTCTTTTGATGATTTTTACCCTCAGAAACACATTTTCTGTGTGGAAAAAAAAAGAAAGTAGTTTACTGAATGAAGTTGGGGGTTTTTTTAAATCTAAAGTACCTTTTGGCCATCAAGAGGAAGTAGATTACTAGAAAATGTCTGTCAGTTTCTAGAAGACATTCTAGTTCTTACCAATACAAAAGATCATCTGTAAATGCTAACAGAATAAGAGAACTTGTAAATGTCCAAATTTTGTTCAAGGTATTCTCTCTGAAATCTTTAGAAATTCAAACGCCAATCAGCAGCAGTGTGGAAACTGATGAAGTTACATCAGAGACAGACTTCACTGTCTAGTAAATTTGCAGTAATTGCAACACAAAATTTTCACTCCTTATTTGAGAACTTATGGAACTTCACTCCTTAGACTCCTTTTCATACATCTGTGTATTTTCAAGGTTACCTGTGATTTTGCTAAAAATCACATTTGGATAAATATCATTACTGTACTACAGAAGAAAGCAGCAGTAACTTGCAGAAAGAAAACTTCAAACCACTTGAGTAAATCCTACTTGCCCGAGTAGCCCAGTTGAAGCTAGCATATAATAACCTGAATAAGAAAGTCTGACGAAAGGGCCTGTCCTTCAGCACCCAACATGAATACAGGAAGCTTTCTCTGATTCTATGTATATGACTCTTAAATACACATCTCAATCTCTGTGCTTTTGTATGGCTAAGTTTTTTACATCTAGTCCATTCCTCTGTCCTTAAGTAGAATCAGCTCTCTAGATGATTGTTCTTCATATATCCTTGAAAAAAGACAGGCTCCCAGTTACAGACTATATCACCTTCTCAAATAGTGTATTCCAGTGCTGCTTCCTGCTACCTACACTTTTCCCCCTTAATACCTAACTCGAGCCTTCTTTGCTGCACTTAAAATTAATTTCCTACTCAACTGCAACAGAAGCAGTAGGTTTTCTAAAGCCTGTTACATATGCTTTTGGGGAAGCTGAGAGGGACAATTCTTCTGTACAGACAGATTGTCACCTGCAAAGGTTCTTCCATTGATAGAACAGCAGGCTTTCCTGCCTGAATTCTCATCTTTTGATAGGCTCCTCCACACGAGAAAAGTAAAAAAACCTGCTTTTATGTACTGTTTCTATCCTAAGGTGTGTACTTTCCATATGTATTTGCCATTAAGGGAAAAGAAGAAAAGGAATGATTAAACAGCAAAGGATCAGACCATGAAAAATACAAGTTTATAAAACATTACTAGCTCTTCCTATGTATTCCTAAATTTAGACTTCCTCTCTGCAGTTCTAATTTACACTATTTGGGCTGTGTAACTGCATTATTTTAGATTTCAATCCCTTTACTTGGACTCTGAAGCCTTACATTTATTCAGTTCCAACTTTGTTGTCAAAGGAAACTGGCTATTTATTTCAGCAAATGTATTCAGCAAATGTAAATCTGGGTGAGAAACAGAATAGCTGGGCACAATGTTGTGTAAGTTCAGCATAACTACTCACTGTCTAAATTCAAGCCTTTTCTTCCTCCTTCTGGGGTTCGCAATTATAATGTTTATAGATAAATAAGGATAGAACCTATGGAAATAATTTTAAAGCTTTCAATAGCTCACAGTAGCCAGCAGTAAATTCAGCACACTGTGCAGTATCTTACTGGAGAAAGTTGTTCCTGCTTCCTAGAAACAGTAACCATGTACTACAAGGCTTGGTTTTATTTTTTGGTTTGGGCTGGGTGCTTTTCATTTTTATTTTAAAACCATACAAAATACTCAAAGCTAACGGATGAAGTACTGGTCTCTGAAATTCTGAACCTCATCACAAGAGCTCCGAGATCTGCTCCCAGGTTTCAAAGATGTCCTCTGTGACATGACACTAGCTGCTTGATACTCTGTGCTGCAGTACCCCAGGATATACCAGTTCCATTTTCCACAGGTCTGTCCGATCTATTTAAACAGTAAAGCAAAGAACTCTCTCCTTTGGTGGGTTTAGTGTTTCAGATTTATAGATTTGGAGGCCGGAAAGGATGGCTGTGCCAATCACAGAATTTCTGAGGCTGGAATAGACCTCCAAGATCATCAAGTACAGCCTATGACCACTAAGTGTCACATCTAACTTTTTCTCGAGGGATGGAGACTCCACCACCTCCATGGGCAGTCCATTCCAGTGTCCAGCCACCCTTTCCGTGAGGAAGTGCTTCCTAAGATCCAACCTAAACCTCCCCTGGCACAGCTTCAGGCCATGCCCTCTCG